>SKCR01008940.1:0-45126 GCA_019454045.1 Zanthoxylum bungeanum | reverse complement strand
GGGAATGAGGACAAGTAAAGAGCCTCGAGAATGAGGACAGATCTAAAAAAAGAAAAAAAAAAGGAAAAAAAGAAGAAAAAAAGAAGAAATTTTTTTTTAGATCGCTAAGTTGAAAACCTGAAAAGGCGACTCTGGAAAGATTGAGCAATCCGCTAAGTTGAAAATCTGAAAGGACAACTTAGGCAAAAGATATAAAGGACATGCAACTCAATGAATGAAGCACAAGGCAGTATCTTTCCCGCATCCTCAAGACATCAAATGAAAGCTTCTGGAATCGGAAGACATGATTTTCAGTATCCGAGAAGGGTAGTAAGAGAAAAATGCAAGCCGAGAATGGTAGCAGACTCCTCAAAGAGAAGGTATATTTCGAAATCTGGGAATCAGAAGACATGATCCCAAAAGGATGAGGCCACTTTCTCAAATGCGTAATCCACTTTGACCCAATACAGGTAGCGAAGAGCAGAAAGCTGAGCCAGATCTGGGGCGACCAGTCTACCACCCCACGAATAAGGGACAACGGGATCTTGAGCCATGAAACCAATGAGAACTGAGCAATCTCCAGAGGAGAATTGACAGAAGGAAACTGTAAGTAGGCCAAATGGGCCACCAAAGCATTTTATAGGCAAAAGGCCAAAAGGATCCCTAAAGGGGTGAAGAAAACACTCTAGCACAAAGAAGGCCTAACCAAGGATGACATCAAGCCAATAGGACAAAGAAACCCCATCGGAATAGGGAATGCATCCATGCATACATGCATGCACGTCGCATATACACAATTTTTGTTTTGTATTCGCATGCTTTGAAGAAAAAAAATGGCAAGGACAAAGAACTCCGGGAATGGAGAACAACCTCGAGAATGAGGACAAGCAACTCCTCAGGAATAAGGACGAGCAAGCTGGGAATGGAACTCCGGGAATGGAGAACAATATTAGGAATGAGGACAAGCAACTCCTCGGGAATGAGGATGAGCAAGTCGGGAATGGCACTTCGGGAATAGAGAACAACGTCAGGAATGAGGATGAGCAAATCTTCGGGAATGAGGACGAGCAAGCCGGGAATGACACTCCGGGAATGGAGAATAACCTCGGGAATGAGGATAAGCAACTCCTTGGGAATGAGGACGAGGAAGCCGGGAATAGAGAACAACATCGGGAATGAGGACGAGAAACTCCTCGGGAATGAGGACGAGCAAGCCGATAGTGTCCTAGACATGCCAATGATCTCTAAACATTGATTCCGTGTGTGAATATATCAAGAAAGATTGCGGAAAAAACTTACATTGATTGGTTTTAGGATTTCAAAACTTTTCATGGATGTAGAAGCTCCAAGCTCTCTTTTTGAGTTCCAAACTCTTAGGTGAGTTTCTCTATCACCTTTCTTTAACTCTCAAAGTGCTAACTTTGATGATTTTTGAAGTAAAAATCAATGGAAAGAAGTGCCAAGCTCACGCCCAAAATGAGGAAGAAGAAATGATGAATAGTGCTTTATGTTTTCCAAAAAACAATTACCAAAATGTTGACTTCCAAAATTGGTTTAATGAACAATAATTCATTAAATGCAAGCCAACTACTCACATCACATGTCAAACAATTTGATGTAAGTTGTGGGTCACACCCAATTAATTCCAAATTCAAGTTGGCTTGTACAACACACTTTGGGCCCTTGTTCATTTAATCCAACTAAACGAGTTTTCCGTCGCTACGTAATTAAATCCAATTTAATTAAATAATAATGCCTAGAAAAATTATTATGAAAGTCGCTTACGAATTAATTCTAAATTAATTTGTTCGCTTGAATTAAAATCCAATTTTAATTTAGTATTGAAATCCAATTTCAATTAATATATCTGATATATTATTTTAGCCCAAATGAATAATTAAATAGAAAAATATAATTTAACTATTAAATTTATTTTACCGATTAATTCCAAATTAATCGTGTTCTCTCTTCCAGACAAATTTAATCCCAGATAAATTCTTACTGCAATTAATCCCATATTAGTCTTTTCTCTCATAATTAATCCCAGATTAATTCTCTTTGAGTCAAATGTCATAGGTGAATCTTTGGGAAGCGACCCAAGAGATCCCTGGATATGTTGGCAGTAAATTCGGTTGTCGGACTATCTGAACACGTGCGTACACCGTACCACGTTCTTACCGATTTACAAGACATGGTTGGCTTCTAACAAAGCATCGTGCCTACCCAATTCTCCAGAAATATTCAACGAAGAATATATAATCTATATCAGGCATATAATACTATTGTGTATTACGATCCAGTATCGGATGTCACATGCTAGTCTCTGTAATCGGATAATCATGACTTAGTCATACTATCTCGATAGCTACAGCATTTAAGAGTACTAGTTATGTATCTCTGCGTGATCATCATCTCCATATGACTGAAGTGATACTTCCATCTTGACATCACACCCAATACACTACGATTCTCAGTAAACCTAGAAGAGGCGTACACAGAATTTGTTAAAACCCCGGAAGACCAAAACCAAAGCGTACGGATTGTCGCAAGTATTAGCGATGCAAGTCTCAGGTTAAGACCACATAAACCTACCCTGATTTACATTCCCATAGACACATAGTTATACTACCAATGAGATTCTGAGGGGTCTATCCAGAGCGAAGTTGTTCCCGGTCCAACGGCTAACAGAACCTCTTATCACACTTGCATAAGTATCCAATACTTAAATATATGAGAACTATGTCGTTAAACTTCCATAACGCGCACAAGTGTAATACTAGTCTATTCTGCATTATCGATGTTCAGTCTCGATAATACTATGACTAGAGATATTTAATGGTCAAATTTTTCATGGATTAATATTGTCTCATATCTTATTAATCTGGTACTGATCATATGGACTTTTATCATTTATATATCCAAGTAATCCAATTACAAAATGATAAAATAGCAACTTCCTTTGTCACATAGTTAATTTGTTCAAAGAATACCATGTCTTTTACAAATAGTGATGCTATGGGTCATAATTGTCCAACAATCTCCCACTTGGCCTATAGCCAATCACTCAAGTGTCCAACACCCGAACTATGTACATGTCGCTCATACTTATGCTGAGATATCGCTTTCGTCAGTGGATATGCACGGTTATCATCTGAAACGATCTTTTCGATCTTCACATCGCCACAATGTGTGATCTCACGAATCAGATGAAACCGTCGAAGTACATACTTGGATCATTGATGACCATCACCTGGATTGGCCTGATAGTGACTTCAGATGCTCAAATCACATGAGACACCATGTCGCGTACATGTTTATCAATGTACGAGTTCTCGGAGAGTGCCAATAACTTTTAGATCTATCCCAGTATATCCTTATTCCTAGAATAAAGGTTGCCTCTCCCAAGAATTTCATGGAGAATTTTAATGAAAGACAAGCTTTCACCGATTGTAGTATGGGAATCTCATTGCTAAGAAGCAATACGTCATCAATGTATAGGACATTCAATGTCAGTGCGCTCCTACTAACCTTCTTATATACACAAGAATCATCTTCATTTTGTATGAAACCATATACCATTATGATCTCATCAAAACATTGGTTCCAAGAATGCAATGCTTGCTTTAATCCATAAATGGATCGATTTAACTTGTAAACCTTGTTTGCATGTTTTGGCACTACAAAACCGTCAGGCTGTTATATATAAACATCCTCCAAAAAATTTTCTTTAAGGAAAGCGGTTTTGACGTCCATCTGCCATATTTCATAATCGAAATATGCAGTTATAGCAAGCATTATCCGAATGGATTTAATCATGGAAATGGGTAAAAGGTATCGTCGTAATCGACACCATGTTGATGACGATACCCTTTCGCTACAAGCCTAGATTTGTACGTTTGTATGTTGCCATCCATGTTTGTTTTCACCATGAAGACCCATTTGCTACCAATAGGCACAATGTCTTCTGGTACATCAACCAGTGTCCAAACTTGGTTGGTATACATAGAATCCATTTCGAACTTCATGGCACCTTGCCATAAAGTAGAGTCGATACCTTGTATCACTTCCTCATACGTAGCCAGTTCGTCTTCCTCAATAAGATTACTATCTACATGGGGTGAGATCAGAAACCCATACCTCTTAGGTTGTTTTTTGATTCTCTTCGACCTACTCGGTTCTTGTGTATTAGAAGATTGTTGAACAGTCGCATCCCTGATGAATGATTGGTGTTCCGTAGGGGTCGGTGCCAGGAACAGTATCACTCCGATTTTCATCGAGTTTTACTTTCCTCCAACTTACCACTGCATTTATGAATTCATTTTCGAGGAAAACTACATGGAGAGCAACAAATATTTTTGTTCTCTTGTGAGTTGTGGAAATAATATCATTTGGTTTCCCTAGGATAACTAATTACAAATAGGCACTATCCGATTTGGGTTCAAGTTTGGTACCTTCCAAACGTTTAACGTATGCCCAGCAACCCCAAATCTTCAGGAATGAGAAACCCGATTTATTTCCTGTCCATATTTCATATGGAGTCTGTTGAACAGACTTTGATGAAACTTTATTCAAAATAAGTATTGCACTGTTCAATGCGTATCATGTGAAGGAAATTGGTAGCTCAGTGCGACTCATCATTAACCTTACCATGTCCAACAAAGTTCAGTTTCTCAGTTCGGACACACCGTTCACTTGAGGTGTTCCGGGAGGAGTCCAATGTGAAAGAATACCATATTCTTTTAAGTAATCATGAAACTCATTGCTTAAGTATTCTTCACCACGGTCTGACCGTAATGTTTTGATACTTTTGCCGGTCTGTTTTTCTATTTCGTGTCAAAACTCTTTGAATTTATCAAAAGTCTTCAATTCATGTTTCATAAGATACACATAACCATAACGCGATGCAACATCCATAAAGGTTACGAAGTATTCATATCCACATCTAGCCTGGCTAGACATGGGCCCACATACGTCACCATGAACTAGGGCTAACAGCTCGGTGGCACGTAAACCTTTACCGCTAAAAGACATTTTAGGCATTTTGCCTAATAAACAAGATTCGGAGACATCATATGAATTAGGATCAAATCCGTCCAAGTATCCACTCTTCGAAAGTGTGGATTTACGAGTCTTCTTAATGTGTCTCAGACGACAATGCCACAGATAAGTCTCATCTGTGTTACTTAGTTTCAGCCTTTTGTTTGTTATGTTATATGTTTGAGATTAATTTATATTCAAAATATAAAGACCATTATTAACATATGTTGTACATATCAAAATGTTATCTTTATATGCAAAACACCTAGTGTTCCAGAATACAAAGGTACACCCGTAATGGGTTAAACAAAATGCAGAGATGATGTTCCTTAGTCAAACTAGGTACAAAATAACAGTCACCTAATGTAATTACATGCCCCAATGGTAGATACAAAACAGTGACTCTCGTCCCATTTCCGACTCGTAGGTCGATCTCATCTGAAGCCAGTCTCCTGCTAATCAGCAGATTCTGCACATCAGTACATATGTGAGTACCACATCTAGAATCAAAAATCCAATTTTAAAACTAGTAGTGGACATGTTTATAACAAACATACCTGAAGTCGGAGCCTTGCCCGTCTTCACTTCCTTCAACTCCGCCTTGTATTCACGGCAGTCACGCTTCCAGTGACCTTGTTTGCCACAATGTAGGTAGACGTCTTGGGATATGTCCTTAGACTTCCCAGAAGACTGTGATGATTTGGCCTTGCCCTTTTTCTTCCTTTTCTTCACACCCCTAGAAGCCTCGGCCAAGCCTTGGCCATCTGGGATGTCGAAGTAAGGTGTGCCTCGCGCTTCTTTCCCTTCAGAAGCTCTGGCTCTACTTCTTTCATCATCGCCACTAACTCTCCAAGAGTTTTCACTTGGTTCATCATGTTATAGTTCATGATGAACCCGCCCCCAGCAGTCGGGCAGAGACTGTAAGATCAAATCTATGGAAATCTCATCCTCGAAGGTTATGCCCAGCTGACCTAGCTGTTCGATGTCAGCAATCATCTGCGACACATAGTGCTCGACAGATGTACCTAACGGGAGCGAAAGAGCTTCTTTTGCAATTCATACTTCTGTGATCTAATGTTAGATCTGTGAAGATCCTTCAATTTAAACATCATACTATAAGGATCCAATCCTTTGTTCTGACGACGAAACTGATGAGTAATTACGGCAAGCATAACGGATTGAGCACTAAAATTATCATCACGATGAGTCTTCCAAAGCTCATGCTCTACTATTTGCTCAACTCCAGGCTCAGGCCTAAGAGGTTTCTCTATGACATAGAATAACTTCTCGGCTCCCATGACTATCCTGAGATTCATCTCCCAATCTGAAAAATTGGAGCCATTAAAGACATTATCGCCCATGATGATGTCCATAACGCTAATCTTTCCAGCCATCTCGATTGAAATAGTCCAACTATCCAATCAACGATTTTGGGTACACTCAAAATGCAATGGTTACTATAATCCAACTATATAACCAACTACACGTGGAGTAATATCTTGTACAGTCTAACTGTTCAATGAAAGCAATATTCAATATTAGTCCAACTAATATATTTATAACAATGATAAATAAAATAAAAGAGCGTATTTTGGCAAGTATTTAAATGAAATTGAAAATTTAATACTAGTCTCCCACTATTTTTAGGCGAGCCTCTAACTCTCTGTTGAGTACTCGGGAAACCTAGTTTCCTAGTGGGCTAGGATCCCGTTAAATAACACACAACCTTGACTTTGGGCAACAAGTTGTATGAAACTTAACTAGGTAGATCTCTAAGATCAATTGGATCTCATCCAATTCCTATATCCGGTAGGTGGACCTCCAAGTCCAAAACATATACCCAATATATCATCCTAACCTTTTCCTCTGTATCAACTAAGTCTTGGCTTTGGCTCAACAAGCTTAATGATTCCAGTTAAGCGTGACCCATTGACAGTGGGAAAGCTTCGTAATCCATGTCGATGTACAGAAGTGACCTTGACTTTGGCCAACAAGTCACAACTGCCCAAGAAATGCGATATATAACAAAGCCTTCGTGGTTCAAACACATCCGCGATGGACAATGATCTTGACTTTGGCCAACAAACCAATGCCAATCTTGGATCTTGAGAAAGAACCACTCAATGGAAGAAAAACGCTTAATATTTAATGAGGGTTTTTCGCGTAAATTGGCAACCAATTTATTATCTTTGATTAGGTCACATCATACACCCTTAAACATGCATTCTAAAAGCATAATAAGGCGCGAATAAAATTAATAATGATATGCAGATGGATATATAACACAATTTGTTCTTAGAACAAATCTCTCTCTTTTCTCTCTCCCGCTAGCACTATACATACTTCTACCCAATTACATAATACATTAAAGAAACCTCATTTACATTGAGGGGAATTGGTGAGAAGAGAAATATAAAGAGAATCAGAGGTGAAAGGCTGGACACGCAGGTCCAATTTAAATAATTCCAAATTTACAATAATTTCCAAAATTGCCCCCACCCATCTAATATCCATCTGATATACATTATTGATAAAAATACATCCAAGTATTCACACAAAGCATGATGTTCAATCAATCTAATCCAATTAATTAATCTTTAATTAATGACCATCCAATGTTCATACAACGATTTGATTTGTGTGAGTCCAACTCGTTTAAGAATATAAATACTCAAAATATGTATTCTTGAATTATATCGAACTATAATTTTAAATCCAATCCAAATTATATCCAATACTAATTCGTGTTTAATTCCAAATTAAACAATGACACTTGAAATAGTACCTTTTAGACTTGGATTCCAAATCCAATCTAAATGGGTCTCAAAGGCCCAATTAGCAGCCAATGCCAATTCAATTAAAGTCCAATGGACTTTCAATTAATTCTTTAGGCATGGGTTTGGCCATTATGGATCAAACCCAAGATGCCAAGGCCTAAATAGGAATCACCCTATGCCAAAAATCAATTTAAGCCTATTGGGCCCAATTAAATTATTAAAGTCATATTTGGACTTTATGGAAATGGTTTTATGCCCAATTGGATCCAACCCAATTGACCAAAACCAAACTTGGCCCAACCAAGCCCATTAGCCCAAATATAACAAATTAGCCCAATCCAATTTTAAAGACTAATTTATATTAACATAATATTCCAAATATCACATTAATTTCAATTAAAGTGTAATTAACACAATTAATCTATTAATCTAATATTTCCAAAATATTAATTAATCAAATTAATCATGCTTAATATTTCAATTCATGTCCGATACAAATTGAAGAAAAATCAATTATTTCAACATGATTCAAACTAACGTCAATTGCATAGAATAATATACAATTTTGATTTCAATCCAATTAAATCAACAATCAATATTTATCTCATGCATTTAACACATCCAATTGTCAAAATTCAAAAAATCACCATGAGCACTACATAGGGTTCCATTCGGCCATGGCTTAGGATTTGGGGAAATTTTTGATCCAATCAATTTCACAAATCCAATGATGCATAAATTCAATTCATCATCATCCAACCACAACCAAACAACCAATTTCGAATTTTCACACTCCAAGCATAAAATCCCCAAATTAAAGTTTAGAACCCTAAAATTCACATCATACTTAGAGTGGCTCATGATACCATTGATAGTGTCCTAGAAATGCCATGGATCTCTAAACATTGATTTGTGTGTGAATGTATCAAGAAAGTTTGCAGAAAAAACTAACATTGATCGGTTTTAGGATTTCAAAACTTTTCATGGATGTAACATGTCGTGCCATGTGTCACAATCTGAGAAGTCTGGTAACATGCATCGTGCCACATGTCATCATCATATGGTGCCGACAATCGCCATCGCCATCGCCATGTGTCTTCCATATGTCATCCAAGTGTCATCCATGTAGGCATCCACATCAGCCACATGCCAAGTCAGTATGCCACGTGTCAGCCACGTCATCATCAGCCAATCATCGCGTGCCATGTGTCACAATCCTATGGTGCTGACAATCCACATCGCCACGTGTTGCCACATCATTGCCACGTCATCGCCACATCAGCACAATCATTCAGCTCTCAGCCGCCTCGCCACGTGTCAGCCGATCTGGAAAATACGCCATATTTGGTGCCGCAAAATACGGCACATCGCGATGCGGAAGGCTTACCGTAGGGGTGAGCACCGATTCCAGTTCTACCCCGAACCGGTTGGAATCGGATCGGTTTTCCAGGTTTGGAACCGGAATCAGTTGTAATCGGGTAGGTTTCGGTTCCAAAAATGAAGGAACTAATTTTATCCGGGTAGGCTCCGGTTCCAAAATGGTCGGAACCGAAATCGGACCATGGAACCGGTTTATATGAACATTTATAGATTTATATGAACATATAACCATACAAGGCATTTTATTAGCACTGCAAATCCAGTTGCTTATTTGATTGGTAATTCAGATGATGCTATGTTTCTGCATCTAGTCACCACCATTGGTATCACTTGAACATTGAGAAGATTTTACCAAACAAACCTGAAATCAGACCAGTAGTACCATCAACAGGCATGTCAGTTTCTTTATTCCATGTGAATGGCTGCACTTTCTTAGTTGCATCCATAAGTTCCTCATTTGAAATCTTCGGCTTTGAACGTTCAAGTGGAGCTATTTCATGATTGTACTTTTCCGGGTAAGGACAGTAATCCTGCAACAAAATGAAAAAATATTGAGAATTTTTTTTTTCAAACAAGTATGTTTTGCATGATCAAAAATTATGCACGTGAAGAATTGCTTACTTGATCAGCATGCATTTTTGTCACAAATATCTTAAATATCTTGAAATTATTTTCCACTAACAGGTCATACGATAAACGAAGGTATGTCACCCCAAGGTTTCACAACTAGGCAACTTAATGCACTGATAACTTGCCTAATTGTAAATTAAAACAGAAATGGTAATGAGGCTGACGAGCATTAAAAGTCTAAAACTTTATTTTCTTCGTTCTTGAGCTTCCGCACTCCGATTTGGTCCCCGTTTTTTCCTACGGACTCTTATCAGAATGTAGTTTTCATTAAAATATTTTAAAATAGGGTTATTCGAAACAGGATCGAAACCGGACCGGAACCGGACTGGAACCTAATAATAGGGTACCCTGTTTAATTGGGTAGGTTCTGATTCCACTTAGTGCATAACCGAATTTTTCCGGGTAGGTTCCGGTTCCATGCGGAACCGGAACCGAAACCGGTTTTGCTCAGCGTTAGCTTACCCAACCCTATAAATTCAGCTCGAAATTTCAGTTTCAGATGTACATTCCTCTCTGTAAATAAGGAGTTTGTATCTAGTTTGTTTTAATTTCAGTTTTGTAATTAATTTTAGTTACTTTCTGTAATAGTAATTTAATTTCTTTATTTTTTCAGTTTTTACTATTCAGCAATGACGAGGTAATTTCCCTTTGCTAGGGTGAAAGGTAAAGCTTTTATTATTTCTATTTAGATTAATCTCCCTTAATTATAATATATAAACTAATTAAAATTTGACTTAATGAGGATACTTCTATATTGGTCGGTTGGTAATAGATATTAAATTGGTTTTAACCTGACTAAGCATGGATACCGCCTGGTTGGTCGGTTGGTAATTACCGCCTATATGGCTGGTTTATGGACAAATAGTGATACCACCTTTATGGTCGGTTGGACTTAATCTGATTTAATCAGGTTACCGCCTATATGGCTGATTGGTAATATCACACAAGTTAATATATTTTATTAAGGGAGATATCTAAAATAGTAGTAACAAAAGTGGATCCTCTAACCCTAGCATTTTCTTTTAGTGTAATTTTCTTTATTTACTTTCTAACATTTTACTTTTCAACATTTTATTTTATGTCTTTATTTTACTTTTAAGATTTTATTAGTTATGTGTCGTAGCTAAGCTCATTTATCTAGGGTTGTTATGAACTCCAATATCACTGGTTTATAATGGGTTATTTTATAGTTTGGGTAATTTAAAGGTTTACTTATTAAGTCTTAAGCTTAATGTTTATTGTTAACTGGCCACTAATAAGATTGATATGGTAAATCTAAAATAAACTTGACAAAGGAATTTTAGGTTTCATCCTTAGACTTAATAGCCCACGATCTTCCTTGATGATATATAACCCTTTAATAGATTTCCTTACAGGATAGACATATACCTGTCGGGTGGGGGTAACCACAATTGGAATTTAATCTTAATGAATCCAGGTAATTTGGTTGACATAGACATATGGTTCAATTGGGTTATACTGGGTATTTGCATCTACCATCGACAGAGGCTTTTGCATAATTTCGTGTTCCAGGTTAGTAAACCGATATATTACACAAATATGAAATAACCACTTCATCTTTAATTAGATATTGGAGGAAATCACAACCCTGGATAGTTTCTTAATATTGAATTTCACTTAATTTACTTTCGCATAATTTTTATTTACTTGTTTTTAAGTTCAAGGTCACCACCCAGTCAATCAATCTGTTAGATACAAGTAATCATTTGACCTCATAAAATTAATAGCTTAGGTTTTAAGTCCTCGTGGGATCGATACTTTTTATACTATTGAACAATACATGCGCTTATGTTATACGTGTGTGATTACGCACCGACCACTTACCGATTTACAAGACATGGTTGGCTTCTAGCAAAGCATCGTGCCTACCCAATTCTCCAGAAATATTCAACGAAGAATATATAATCTTTATCAGGTATAGTATACTATGTATTACGTATTACGATCCAGTATCGGATGTCACATGTTAGGCCTAGGGCTGGAATTATGTTTGCCCTGTACGAAGCATATATCGGATCACTAGCAACTAGTCTCTATAATCAGATAATCATGACCTAGTCATACTATCCCGATAGCTGCAGCATTTAAGAGTACTAGTTCTATATCCCTGCGTGATCATCATCTCCATATGACTGAAGTGATACTTCCATCTTGACATCACACCCAATACACTACGATTCTCAGTAAACCTAGAAGAGGCGTACACAGAACCTGTTAAAGTCCCGGATGACCAAAACTAAAGCTTACTGATTATCGCAAGTATTAGCGATGCAAGTCTCAGGTTAAGACCACAAACATCTACCCTGATTCATATTCCCATAGACACATAGTCATACTACCAATGGGATTCCAATAGGTCTATCCAGAGCGAAGCTGTTCCCGGTCCAAAGGCTAACAGAACCTCCTATCACACTTGCATAAGTATCCAATAATTAAATATATGAGAACTATGTCGTTAAGCTTCTATAACGCGCACAAGTGTAATACTAGTCTATTTCGCATTATCGATGTCCAGTCTCGATAATACTACGATTAGGGATATTTAATGATCAAACCTTTCATGGATTAATACTGTCTCATATCGTATTAATCCGGTACTGATCATATGGACTTTTATCATTTATATATCCAAGTAATCCAATTACAAAATGATAAAAGAGCAATTTTCTTTGTCACATAGTTAATTTGTACAAAGAATACCATGTCTTTTACAAATAGTGATGCTATAGGTCATAATTGTCCAACACAAGCCGGGAATGGCACTCCGGGAATGGAGAACAACCTCGGGAATGAGGACCAGTAACTCCTCAGGAATGAGGACGAGCAAGCCGGGAATGGCACTCCGGGAATGGAGAACAACCTCGGGACTGAGGACAAGCAAGCCGGAAATGGCAACAAACTCCAGTATGGTTCGAGAATAAAGCCCATGGGTCGAATGGCCTCAGAGATCGAAACATCTCACACTAGGAACGGTTCGAGAATGAACCATCTCACACCCAGGATGGTTTGGGAATGAAGCCCAGAGGTCGAAGCACCTCGCCATCAATTTAACTCAGTTCGGGAATAAATCATATAGATCGAAACATCTCGTAGGGATGAACCCCAGAGATCGAAGAATCTCGCAGGGATGAACCCTAGGGATCGAAGCACCTCGCCATCAAATCAACTTAATTTGGGAATAAATCCTAGAGATCGAAGCATCTCACAGGGATGAATCTCAGGGGTTAAAGCACCTCGCCATCAAACCAACTCAGTTCGGGAATAAATCCTAGAGATCGAAGCATCTTACAGAGATGAACCCCATGGGTCGAAGCACTTCGCCATCAAACCAACTCAGTTCGGGAATAAATCCTAAAGATCGAAGCATCTCGCAGGGATAAACCTCAGGGGTCGAAGCACCTCACCATCAAATCAATTCAGTTCAGGAATAAATCCTAGAGATCTGAGCATCTCACAAAAGCATCGAAACAACAAGTAAGTCTGGCTATGGCCGACGAACCAGGTAAGTAAAAATGCATGCATGACTTTGATAAGGTTGTCACTGTCACACACTACATAAGCCCCATCAAAGTGGGGGCGACTATAGACACCACATTTTTACATAAGCCCAATGATGAGCCTCGTATGGAGGCACTACCTGAAAAGTTACGGAAGTTGCGAGAAACGAACGCCAGAAGGAAAGAAAACCTCCAAAATTAGCACCTCACTGGATTCGAACTCACTAGCCAGCCTAAGATTCGCTCAATCAGTTTTTGTTTCAAACTCTTGCAACTGGCCCATTACCCTGCAACCCACACAATTGGCCCAAAGCCCACGCAACCCACCATGCACATGCCCATAGGCCCATGAAAACATCCCATGCACGCCCAAACCTTCCCAAATAGAGAAAATCTCATGCAATTCACATGTCAAGATTCCTTCATCAACACCTTCCAATTTAGTGAGATTTTGGGGATCCCATCCAATTTAACAAGATTTGGGATATTCTCATCACTAAATACATGAGATTGTATCCCAAAATAATATATTCCCCAAATAAATGTGATTTATTTCCCTATTTGGAGATCCCTTCAAGACATTATAAATGAGGGACCAAATCATCACAAAAGAGGAGGCTGGGACGTGAACCACAACAACAAAAAACCCTGAAGCTTTTTCTTCATCTTACCACCGAAACATAAAGAAACCTAAAGCCATCATCGAAAACCCCTAGCCAAAACCGTGAAAAACAGCAAAATCACCCAAAAAAATAACCAAAAACAGCCAATAAAATCACCCAAAAAACCACAAAAACAGAAGAAAATAGTAGCCCAAAAAACACAAAACAGCAGCCCAAAATAATCCCAAAATTGCAGCAAAAAACAACCAAAAACATCCTCAAAAAACAACCAAAAACATCCAAAAAAATAACCAAAACAGCAGCAAAAAACAACCAAAAATAGCAACCAATGAAACAGCAAAAATAGCAACCAGAAACGGTAAGACAACAACCAGAAAATAGCAAAACAGCAAGCAAAAATAGTGAAACAATAAGCAGAAACAGCAAACCAGCGATCCTTCCGGCAATGGCCTAACGCACTTCCAAGAAAACAATTTTATAGGTAAGACCTGAGGGCACCCCTTACCATATTTCTTTTATAGTTCCAGACGTTGCGTGCCTGGCTGGACGTGAAATACGTCCAGCCGGGTATGCGAAGTCCTACATCAAAGACGGCCAAATTTATGGTCATAATTTTCTTTCTTTGGCATTCCATTATTTATCTTTTTTTATTTATTTATTCATCATTATTTTATTATTTCGCATTTAGTTTGTTATTTATCTTTTTTGTCTATTTATTGTTATTTTATTATTTCGCCTTTATTTTATTTGTTGGTGATTATCCCATATGCATTATTATATTATTTCATGCCTATTTTTTATACATTGCATTAATGTTTATGTGTGTTAGTATTTCTTGCGGTACATCGGATGGAAACCCAGACATAAATTCTGTAGCCGAATCCGAATGGACGGTAGTGCGGTTTGTACTTGGGATACAACTCCACGTGCCACTCGGGAAATATTCATACATGCGTGATTAACCCCCCCTTTAGTTTACTATTTATTTATTGACGCTTTTCTCGTTTTTGACTGTTTATATAATTTTCGTTATCGCATATCTTATTTCTTAATTTAATATGCTTTTGGAATCATGTTATTGTGATTATTATTTGCTTGTGTATGTTATTACATTTTTTTATTCGCTTTTCTTGCATGAACTGCATAAGACTTGGTTATACCATTGTGTGAACCCGTCCATTATACTGGCATAAGTAAGGGACCATTCCGAACCCAACGGTTTGAGGTCTTCCCTTGCGAGGGGTGAGTGCAGCCTTAAATCTTTTCACAGTTCACGTTGGGTGGCTACTCTTTTAATCTCCGGTTTAGTCCCCCCGCGGGCTACTCCGTACTCTCTACGGGCTGTGAGCCCAACAGTGTCATGGTCGCCGAGCATCATAAGCATAGCGGTAAACCCCTCTTCGCTCCTACATAGTGTTGTAGATCATTCATCTAATTGGACCTCTGGTTCCATCTCAGGTTCCTTAATGTTGGGATTAAACTTATCAAGTTTAATCTCTCTACAATTCTCACTTTCTCTCAAAAATTACTTTTCAAGAAAAGTTACAAAGCGAACAACAAATACATTTCGTTGATCGAAATCGTAGAATTGATATCCCATGGAATTATCAGGATATCCAACGAACCTACATTTATACCCTATGGGTGCTAGTTTATCTCGCTGCGCAATTCTAATGTATACAAGACAACCCAAAATCTTTAAATGCTTAAGACTTGGATTTCCATCGAACCATATCTGATAAGGGGTCGTAGAAACAGCTTTCGATGGAACCCTATTAAGTATGTAGGCAGTAGTAAAGCGTAACCCCAAAGGTAATAAAGAAGATCTGTATAGCTCATCATCATTCGCACTATATCCAATAAAGTACGATTTCTACGCTCAAACACTTCATTGTGTTGAGGTGTTCCTAGTGGGCTATATTGGGCGAGAATTCCATTCTCCCTTAAATAACTTCTGAATTCTTCACTCATGTATTCACCGCATCGATCTGATTTAAGGCATTTGATGAATTTGCTGGTTTATTTTTCTACTTCGTTTCAGAATATTTTAAACTTGTCAAATATTTTTGACTTATGTTTCATTAGATAGACATATCCATATCTAGACTTATCATCTGTGAAAGTCACAAAGTATGTGGAACCATCATGAGCGGCATGATTTAATGGACCACAAACATCACTGTGTATTAGCTCCAGTAAATCTCCAACACAGTGTCCAACACCTTGAAATTGGGCCTTTGTCATCTTAACTTGGATACATGACTCACAAATCGGATAAGGATCTAAGGTAAGATTTTCAATGAAACCATTATTTACCAATTTGGATAGACATCTAACACTTATGTGGCCCAATCTCATATGCCATAATTCAGTATTATTTAATTCAGACTTCCTACTTGTATTTTTCTTTATATTAAAGATATCTCTACATGTTTCCAAAATATAGTGACCGTTTGATAAAGAACATTCACATTTCAATAAATTTTATTTATCATACAAACATAAAGTTTCATCCTTAATGTTTATTTTATATCCCTCTTTATATAATATTGGCAGTGATATTATTTGTTTGATAATTGAGGGAATATAATAAAAGTCATGCAAATCTAATTTACATCCATTTGGGAGATATAGAACAACTATTCCTATGGCCTTGATGTTGGACAATTATGACCCATAGCGTCACTATTTGTAAAAGACATTGTGGTTTTTGTACAAATTAACTATGTGACAATGGAAATTGTTTTCATCATTTTGTAATTAGATTACTTTAATATATAAATGATAAAAGTCCTTATGATTAGTTCCGGATTATAAGATATGAGACAATATCAATCCATAAAGGTTTAATCATTAAATATCCCTAGTGGTAGTATTATCGAGACTGGACATCGATAATGCAGAATAGACTAGTATTGCACTTGTGCGTGTTATGGAAGTGTAACAACATAGTTCTCATATATTTAAGTATTGGATACTTATGCAAGTGTGATAAGAGGTTGTGTTTACCGATGGTACGGAAACAGCTTCGCTCTGGATAGACCCCGTGGAATCCCATTGGTAGTATGACTATGTGTCTATGGGAATCCGCTTCAGGGTAGGTTTATTTGGTCTTAACCTGAGACTTGTATCGCTAGTACTTGCGACAATCAATACGCTTTGGTTTTGGTCGTCCGGGACTTTAACAGGTTCTGTGTACGCCTCTTCTGGGTTTATTGAGAATTGTAGTGTATTGGGTGTGATGTCAAGACGGAAGTATCACTTCAGTCATATGGAGATGATGATCACGCATGGATACAGAACTGGTACTCTAATGTGTTGAAACCATCAGGATAATATGACAAGGTCATGATTATCCGATTAAAGAGACTAGTTGTTTGTGATTCGATATATGCTTCGTACGGGGCAGACACTATTCCAGCCACAGGCCTTGCATGTGACATCCGATACTGGATCGCAATACGCAATACTACATATACTACGCATGACAAAGATTATATATTCCTTTAAGTATATTTCTGGAGAATTGGGTAGGCACGGCGCTTTGTTAGAAGCCAACCATGTCTCATAAATCGATAAAAACGTGGTACGAGGTACGAACGTGTTCGGATAGTCTGACGATCGGATTTACTGCCAACATATCCAGGGATCTCATGGGTCACTTCCCGAAGATTCACCGATGACGTATGATTCGAACAAAATTAATCTAGGATTAATTGCGGAGAGATTTTATCTAGGATAAAATACCTTTAGTAGAGAGAGAACGATTAATTTGGAATTAATCGATAAAATAATATATTTGATATATTAAATGAAATTAGATTTCATAACGGAATTAAAATTAGATTTTAATTCGGGCGAACGAGTTAATTTAGAATTAATTCGTGAGCGACGTGAATAGTAATTTTGCTAGCCATAATTATTTAATTAAATTTGATTTAATTACGTCGCAACATAAAATTCATTAATTCGGAATTAACGAACTCGAGCCCGGGATGTGTTTGCGGGCCCACTCGGATTTTGAATCAAGTGGGGCCCACAAGTCACATCACCTAGTTATTTTGCTTAACTTTTTGGTGATGGATTTTGGTGATGAAATGATGGTGGCTTGTAAGACACACAAGTGTAAAAGGAAGTGAGTGACATTTACCAAACATTTGGTATATCATTTGATTTTTGGAAAATCAAATAAACAAGTTACATAACTCATTTTTTTTTCCTTCTCTCTAATTAACGCCACTTCATCTCTCTCTCTCACACTCTCCTTGGCCGAAACTTGCAAGAAGTTTTTGGAAGATTTGTTGCATTTTCTTTCAAGTGCTAGCACACAAAGAATCATATCAAGGTGTTAGGGAAACCATTCCCAAGAGCTTGGAATCCATCTCAAAGCTTGGAGCTTGGACATCAACATTCAAAGAGAATATCTTGGAGCACTTCTCAAAGGAAATTTTTATTATCAACGCATCTTATATCCGTTCAAAGTGAGTATAATTCTGCTATTCTCCTTTAAGTATTCACACTATTTTATGCTTGGATTGATCTTGGGATGACCTTAGAAACCCAACAATGGTATCAGAGCCTATTTGAGCATGAAATTTGATTAGGGTTTATATACTAAAATTTGGGTAAATTTGATTTGAGCATGATTTGATCAAATTGTTTGTTTGAGTATGCTTGTATATTGATAACTTAGAGTTATATATGATCAATTTGATGAAAAATTAATTGGATTAATTTTCCCTCAATTATATGGCTTGGCCGAATACTATAATGAACCCTAGGTCATGGTGATTTTTGTTTTAAGACCATTGGATGTGTTTAAAGACATGATAAATATTGATTTGTGATTTAATTGGATTGAAATCAAAATCGAATATAAAATCACTCCATTGCCGTGACAAATAAAGCATGAAAATGACTTGATTTTGTTTCAATAATGTTGGACATAGTTTGATTATTTTAATGCATAATTAATTAATTAAATTGATATTTTGGAAATGTTAATTTAGATAATTAATTAGTGCAATACACTTTAATTAATTAAATTATGAAATTTGGAATATTAGAATTTAATTAATTGGGCTTAATTTGGAATTGGGCTAAAGATGTTGTATTTGGGCCTAATGGGCTTGGTTGGGCCAAGTTGGTTTATGACAATTGGATTGGATCCAAATTGGGCCTAAACCATTCCATTAAGTCCAATTATAATATATGGGCCTTTAAATATTTAATTGGGCATAATGGGCCAAAATTGATTTCTTGGCAAATATGGTGATTCCTTAATTGGGCCTTGGTATTTGGGTTTGACCTATATTGACCAAAGACCATGTCTTAAGAAATTAATTGAAAGCCCATTGGACTTAAATTAAATGAACATTGGATGTTAATTGGGCTTTGAGACCCATTAAGATTAGATTTAGAATCTAAGTCGTAAAGACGCAATAAAAGTGTAATTATTTAATTTGGAATTAAATAAAGAATTAGTATTGAATATAAATTAAATTAGATTTAAAATTGTAGTTCGATATAATTCAAAAATTCGTACTTTGAGTACTTATTCTTAAACGAGTTGGACTCGCGCAAATCAAATCGTTGTTTGAACATTGGATGATCACTTTATTCAAAGATTAATTAATTGGATTAGATTGATTGAATAACATGCTTTGTGTGAATACATGGATGTGTTGTATGAATAATGTATATCAGATGGATATTAGAAGGGTGAGGGCCAATTTTTGAAATTGTTGTAATAAATTTAGAATTTATTAAATTGGATCTGCGTGTCCAGCCTTATCACAAGATTCTTTGTAATTCTATTCTCACATAATTCCCCTCAATGTTAATGAGGTTTCTTTAATTGTATTATGTAATTGGGTAGAAGTTAGAATAGTGCTAGCCGGGGAGAGGAAATGAAGTGATTTGTTCTAGGAACAATTTGTGAGATATCCATCCGCATATCATTATTAATTTATTTACTGCGTCTTATTATGCTTTTAGAATGCATGCTTAAGGGTGTATGATGAGACCTAAACAAAGATAATTAATTGGTTGCCAATTACGCGAAAAACCCTCAACAAATATTAAGTGTTTTCCTCCCATTGAATGATTCATTCTCAAGATCCAAGATTGACACTGATTTGTTGGCCAAAGTCAAGACCTTTGTCCATCGCAGATGTGTTTGAATCATAAAGGCTTTGTTCCATATCGTATGTCTTGTCCAAGTTATGATTTGTTGGCCAAAGTCAAGATCACTTCTTGTCCATCGACATCGATTACGAAGCTTTCCAAGGTCAATGGGTCCCGCTTAACTGGAATCATTAAGCTTGTTGAGCCAAAGCCAAGGCTTAGTTGATTCGGAGGAAAAAGGCTAGGAAAATATATTGGATATATTGGCATATATATTGTATATATGTTTCGGACTTGGAGGTCCACCTACCGGATCTAGGAATTGGATGAGATCCAATTGATCTTAGAGATCTACCTAGTTAAATATCATACAACTTGTTGGCCAAAGTCAAGGTTGTGTGTTATTTAACGGGATCCTAGCCCACTAAGAAACTAGGTTTCCCGAGTACTCAACAGAGGGTTAGAGGCTCGCCGAAAAATAGTGGGAGGCTAGTATTGAATTTGCAATTTCGTTCAAATACTTGCCAAATACGTGCTTTCAAATTATTTCGTCAATTATAAATATTTATTAGTTGGACTAATATTTTATTATTTTTCTTGTAACAATTGGACTGTACCCATACATCGTTAATTGAATATTATCATGGGCGACAATGTCTTTAATGGCGTGAACTTTCAAGATTGGGATATGAATCTCATGATTGTCAGGGGATCCGAGAAGTTGCTCTACACTATAGAGAGACATCTTGGGCCTAAGCCTAGATCTGATCAGATAGTTGAGCTAGAGCTTTGGAAGACTCATAGCGATGACAACTTCACTGCTCAATCTATAATGCTTGCTGCTATATCTCAACAATTTTGTCGTCAGAACAAGGGATTGAATCCCTATGAGATGATGGCAAAGTTACATGATCTTCATTGATCTAATCTTAGATCGCAGAGATATGAGTTGCAGAAGAAGCTCTTTCGCGCTCGTATGTTAGAGGGTACATCTATCGAGCACCATGTGTCGCAGATGATTGCTGACATTAAACAGCTGGGACAGCTAGACATAGTCTTCGAGGCTGAGACTTCTATAGATTTGATCTTACAGTCTCTTCCCGACAGTTGGAGTGGGTTCATCATGAACTACAATATGATGAACCAAGACCAAACTCTTGGAGAGTTAATGTCAACACTGCGCAAAGTAGAAAAAAAGCTTCTGAAGGGCAAAAAGCGTGAGGCGCACTTCACTTCGACATCTCAGACTCCGAGGGCTTGGCCTAAGGCGACTGGAGGTGTAAAGAATAAGAAGAAGAAGAAGAAGAAGGGCAAGGCCAAATCGTCAAAACCTTCTGGGAAGGGTAAGGACAAATCCCAAGATGTATGTCTGCAGTGCAGGAAGCGGGGTCACTGGAAGCGTGACTGCCGCGAGTACAAGGCACACATTAAGGAAATCAAAGCGGGCAAGACACCAGATTCAGGTGTGTTTGTTATAGAAATAAACATGTCTACTACTAGTTTTAAAAATTGGATTTTTGATTCTGGTTGTGGTACTCATATATGTACTGATGTGCAAGATCTGCAGATTAGCAGGAGACTGGCCTCATGGGAGATTGATCTACGCGTTGGAAATGGGACATGAGTCGCCGTTTTGGCTGTTGGCACTTATATTTTGGAACTGCCCTCAGGGCATGTACTTAAACTTATAGACTGTTATTATTACCTAGTTTGACTAGGAATATTATTTCTATATCTATGTTAACCCAATGTGGGTATACTTTTGTATTTAAAAAGCACTGGGTGTTTTATGTATAAAAATGATATGGAGATTTGCACTGCTGATGTAAATAATGGTCTTTATATTTTGAATATAATCAATCTCAAACTATAATGTAACGAACAAAAGGCTTAAACTAAGTAACAAAGATGAAACTTATATGTGGCATTGTCGTTTGGGACACATTAACAAACTCGCATATCCACACTTTCGAAGAGTGGGTACTTGACGGATTTGATCCAAATTCATATGACGTCTGCGAATCTTGTTTATTAGGCAAATACCTAAAACACCTTTTAGCGGAAAGGGTATACGTGCCACCGAACTGTTAGCCCTTGTTATAGTGATGTATGTGGGCCCATGTCTAGCTAGGCTAGAGGTGGATATGAATACTTTGTAACCTTTATGGATGATGCTTCGCGTTATGGTTATGTGTATCTTATGAGACACAATTCAGAAACCTTTGAGAAATTCAAAGAGTTTCGACACGAAGTAGAAAACAGACCGACAAAAGTATTAAGACGTTACGGTCGGACCGTGGTGGCGAATACTTAAGTAATGAGTTTCTTGATTACTTGAAAGAGTATGGTATTCTTTAACAGTGGACTCCTCCAGGAACACCGCAGTTAAACGGTGTGTTCGAAAGGAGAAACCGAACTTTGTTAGAAATGGTAAGGTCAATGATGAGTCGCACAAAGCTACCTATTTCCTTCTGGGGATATGCATTGAACATTGCAATACTTAGTTTGAATAAGGTTCCGTCACAGTCTGTTCAACAGACTCCGTATGAGATATGGACAGGAAAGAAACCGGGTTTCTCATTCCTGAATATTTGGGGTTACTGGGCATACGTTAAACGTTTGGAAGGTACCAAACTAGAACCCAAATCAGATAAATGCCTATTTGTAGGATATCTTAGGGAAACCAAATGATATTACTTCTATCACCCACAAGAGAACAAAGTATTTGTTGCTCTACATGCGGTTTTCCTTGAGAATGAATTCCTAAATGCAGTGGTAAGTGGGAGGAAAGTATAACTCGATGAAAATTGGAGTGATACTGTTCCTGGCACAGAATCCTTAACGGAAGATGAACATTCCATCAGGGATGAGACTGTAGCACAATCTTCGAATACACAAGAACCGCGTAGGTCGAAAAGAGTCAGAAAAAAACCTGAGAGGTATGAGTTTCTAATCTCACCTCATGTGGATATTAATCTTATTGAGGAAGACGAGTTGGCTACGTATGAGGAAGCGATACAAGGTATCGACTTCGAATTATGGCAAGATGCCATGACGTCCGAAATGGATTCCATGTACACAAACCAAGTTTGGACACTGGTTGATGCACCCGAAGACGTAAAGCCTATTGGTTACAAAAGGATCTTCAAGAAGAAGACCGACATGGATGGCAATATACAAACGTACAAAGCTAGGCTTGTAGCGAAGAGGTATCGTCAACGACATGGTTTCGATTACGATGAAACTTTTTCACCGGTTGCCATGATTAAATCCATTCGGATTATGCTTGCTATTGCTGCATATTTCGATTACGAGATATGGCAGATGGACGTCAAAACCGCTTTCCTTAACGGAAACCTTTTGGAGGATGTTTATATGCAACAGCCTGAAAGTTTTGTCGTGCCAAAACATGCGAACAAGGTTTGCAAGTTAAATCGATCCATTTATGGATTGAAGCAAGCATCGTGTTCTTGGAACCAAAGTTTTGATGAGATCATAAAAGAATATGATTTCGTTCAAAATGAGGATGATCCTTGTGTATATAAGAAGGTTAGTGGGAGCGCACTGACATTCATTGTCATTTACATTGATGATGTATTGCTTATAGGCAATGACATTCCCATGCTACAATCGGTGAAAGTTTGGCATTCATTAAAATTCTCCATGAAGGATCTGGGAGAAGCAGCCTTTATTCTAGGAATAAAGATCTACAGGATAGATCTAGAAAGCTGCTTGGACTCTCCCAGAGCACGTATATTGACAAAGTGTTAAGGAGATTCAACATGGAACAGTCTAAGAGGGGACTATTGCCAGTGTCACATGGCGTCACTCTATCTAAGGACATGTGTCCTAAAACTCAAGATGAGAGAGACAACATAAGTCGGATCCCGTTCGCCTCGGTAGTCGGATCGATCATGTATGCCATGATATGTAAGCGACCTGATGTCTCATATGCTTTGAGCATGTGTAGTCGCTATCAGGCATAAGTGGGAGATTGTTGGACAATTATGACCCATAGAGTCACTATTTGTAAAAGACATTGTGGTTTTTGTACAAATTAACTATGTGACAATGGAAATTGTATTTCATCATTTTGTAATTAGATTACTTTAATATATAAATGATAAAAGTCCTTATGATTAGTTCCGGATTATAAGATATGAGACAATATCAATCCATAAAGGTTTAATCATTAAATATCCCTAGTGGTAGTATTATCGAGACTGGACATCGATAATGCAGAATAGACTAGTATTGCACTTGTGCGTGTTATGGAAGTGTAACAACATAGTTCTCATATATTTAAGTATTGGATACTTATGCAAGTGTGATAAGAGGTTGTGTTTACCGATGGTACGGAAACAGCTTCGCTCTGGATAGACCCCGTGGAATCCCATTGGTAGTATGACTATGTGTCTATGGGAATCCGCTTCAGGGTAGGTTTATTTGGTCTTAACCTGAGACTTGTATCGCTAGTACTTGCGACAATCAATACGCTTTGGTTTTGGTCGTCCGGGACTTTAACAGGTTCTGTGTACGCCTCTTCTGGGTTTATTGAGAATCGTAGTGTATTGGGTGTGATTGTAGGACACAGAAATCGGTGACGCCATTCTGTTCCGGGCTCGCGGCCCGGTTGGGAGTACGAAATAACATGGAGTCGCCACCCGGTGTGAACCGAGACAAAGATTTAAGGCCGCACTCATCCCTCGCAAGGGAAGACCTCAAACCGTTGGGTTCGGAATGGTCCCTTACTTATGTCACTTGTAATGATGTGATTTGTGCAATAAATTAACCGAGTCTACTCATAATCATGCTCAAAGGTATTTAGATCTAACATGCATTCGCTAAATAAATCCTATTCTAAGTTTGCATGCTTGAAAGTAAGTCTTTGAATGGCAAACACGATATCACACAATGAGCATATTGAACCATTAAATAAACGAATCACTATTCAAACATAAACCTAAACTAATCAAAATAACATGCTTAAAAATAACATAATCATGCTTAGAAATTAAATAATAAAAACTAAATTAAATCATGCTTAAAATAATAAATGAATGACATATAAACTACAACATGCTCAAATACAAATTTGGATGAGACGAGATATGTGTATCTCAAGTGGTACGTGGCGTTGTATCCCGAGTGCAGACCACAATACCGTCCATTCGGAATCGGCTACGGAATTTACGTCCGGGTTTCCATCCGATATACCACAAAAGGGAACACACATCCCGCTCATCCAACAATCACATCATGCCTCAAACGACTCTCATGCAATAATATTTTAAAATAAATAAAATAAAATGAAAGAAGATAAGTAAAAAGGTGCCCTCAGGTCTAACCTCTTTTGTCGTCTCACGAAAGGGCGTTACACGTCCGTTGGAAGGGTGGATGATCCGCAACTTTTCTGGTTCACTAATCCAATGTTTCTCCTCGCTGTTTCGCTGTCTAGGCTGCTGTTTTCACTCTGTTTCGCAGCTGTTTTTATTGTGTTTTCTGGTCACTGTTTTGGTAATTTAGGCTACTATTTTTATGGTTTTTTGGACTGGTTTGGGCTGTTTTTTAGGTGCAGTTTTGGGTTGATTTACTGGCAAGTTTTGGGACTGAACTGGGCGTGATTTACTGGCAGATTTTGGGACTAATATGCGGGGGTATAAACTGGCAGTTTAGGCAGTTTTCACGGTGATTGTTTGTTGAATGAAGAAGTTTGTTAATTGTTCAATGTGGGTTGTGTGTTCGTTTGGTGAAAGGGCAGTTGGCAGGTGGAGTCTTTGTGGCTAGGTGGCGAGAGGGTGAGGGCTGTTGAGTGTGTGCGTAAGGCATGTTTGTGAGGGGGCAGGTCAGTGGGCTAGGTGTTGGCAGTTTGTGATGAGCGTGGCATGTTGGTCAGGGGCAAAGTGGTGTGAGTGGTGGACTGGTTTTAGGAGGCTACTGGCATGAATGGCAGTGTGCGGTTGGCTGATTTGTGGCATGGCTATGCATGAGGCGTGAAGGGCTGTCAACGTGCATTAAGGGTCTGTTTGGTTCAACGGAGGGGAGGGGAGGGGAGGGATTTTAATGGAGGGGAGGGGAGGGGAGGGGAGGGGAGGGATTTTAATTAAATATATGTTTGGTTCAAAGGAGGGGAGGGGAGGGGAGGAGAGAGTTTTTAATTAAATATATGTTTGGTTAAAGAATAGAGAATAGAGATTTTAAAACTAATTTACTATTTTATCCTTATAGTATTTTATAAATAAAATTAAAACAATATAGACTTTTATTATCTTTGAATTAAACAAATAATAAAATTAAAATTAAAAGCTGTTATTAAAAATAAAATTAAAACAAATATAAGATAAGAGAATAAAAAAAATTGAATGGTGAAGCAAATATAAGAGAGATTTGTAATTAAAATAATTTTGGATTTTAATGTATAAGTAGGGATAATTTAGTAAATGCATTTAATATTTAATTGCTCACTTTCTCTCCCCTCCAAAACCCCCCACTTTTGGAGGGGAGCAAAAATTGGCTTAGGAGGGATTTTGCTCCCCTCCCCTCCCCTCCCCTCCAAAACCCCCCAACCAAACAGACCCTAAGGCTGGCGTGAAGGTTACGGTCGGTGAAGATTGTTAAATGAAGGATTTGAGCGATGTGGGATATTGGCGTGTAGGGTCAGGTGCGTGGAAGGAGGGCTACTAAGGGCGTGAGCTGTTGAAGGCAATTGGTGAGGGCAATGAATTCAGTTGATTTGGGCAGATTTTGGCGTTAAGTGCGTGGAGGCTGTGAGTACAAAATGTGTGTGGTTGACGCTTATGAACGTGAAGCTTGAGGGCAGGTGGCAGTGTAGCGTGAATGTGTCCGTGAATGGCTGGTGTGAAGGCTTGAAAATTGCGTGAAGGAGCAGAGGCTGCTTTGCTTATTGGTCGGCTATGAGAAAAAGAATCAGAGTTCTTAGGCTGCTGTTTGTATTATTGTCGTCCGTTTGGTGGGGCTTGGGTTGCTGTTTGAATGAGGGTTCTGTTTGTGGTGGGGCTGCCGAGTGGGTTGGGAGAGAGAGAGAGTCGTGAATACGTTTAGGGTTTTTTTTTGGATTCTTTTTTTTTGTGTTGTTCCGTGAGTGAGCGAGGTCAGAGAGGAGAGAGGCTTTAGGGTTTCTTTATATAGTGGTGAGCTAGGTTTAGGATTTTCTTGGAAATGATCTATTTAATTTTGGAATTAGAATTTAATTAATTTAAATTTAATTTAATTGGTATTTAATTTGAGACATACATTTTAAATGTTTTAATTTATTTAAGTTTAATTTAATTAGCTTTAATTTAATTAATTTAATTTGTGACATGTATTTCAAATGTTTTAATTATCTAATTTGTGAGATGTGTTTTAAATGTTTTAATTATTTTTGGATGTGATTTAAAATAGAGGTCCAACAAGCGAACTCGAAGCGAAACAAACGAGTTAAATCCGACCAAATGCTAATTTCCAACTTTGCCCTTCCGACGTCCGTTTCCCGCGGCTTTCACAATCAAAGAGGTAGTGTCTCCATACGAGACTCATCATTGGGCTGATATGCGAAAATGCAGTGCCTACAGTGATGTCAAGACGGAAGTATCACTTCAGTCATATGGAGATGATGATCACGCAGGGATACAGAACTGGTACTCTAATGTGTTGCAACCATCATGATAATATGACAAGGTCATGATTATCCGATTAAAGAGACTAGTTGTTTGTGATTCGATATATGCTTCGTACGGGGAAGACACTATTCCAGCCCCACGCCTTGCATGTGACATCCGATACTGGATCGCAATACGCAATACTACATATATTACGCCTGACAAAGATTATATATTCCTTTAAGAATATTTCTGGAGAATTGGGTAGGCACGACGCTTTGCTAGAAGCCAACCATGTCTCGTAAATCGGTAAAAATGTGGTACGAGGTACGCACGTGTTCGGATAGTCCGACGACCGGATTTACTGCCAACAAATCCAGGGATCTCATGGGTCGCTTCCCGAAGATTCACCGATGACGTTTGATTCGAACAAAATTAATCTAGGATTATTGCGGAGAGATTTTATCTAGGATAAAATACCTTTAGTAGAGAGAGAACGATTAATTTGGAATTAATCGATAAAAATAATATATTTGATATATTAAATAAAATTAGATTTCATAACGGAATTAAAATTAGATTTTAATTCAGGCGAACAAATTAATTTAGAATTAATTCGCGAGCGACGAGAATAGTAATTTTGCTAGGCATAATTATTTAATTAAATTTGAGTTAATTACGTCGCAACGGAAAATTCATTAATTCGGAATTAACGAACCCGAGCCCGGGATGTGTTTGCGGGCCCACTCAGATTTTGAATCAAGTGGGGCCCACAATTCACATCACAAGTCACATCACCTAGTCATTTTGCCTAACTTTTTGGTGATGGATTTTGGTGATGAAATGATGGTGGCTTGTAAGACACACAAGTGTGAAAGGAAGTGAGTGACATTTCCCAAACATTTAATATATCATTTGATTTTTGGAAAATCAAATAAACAAGTTACATAACTCATTTTTTCTTTCCTTCTCTCTCTATTAACGCCACTTCTTCTCTCTCTCACACTCTCCTTGGCCGGAACTTGCAAGAAGTTTTTGGAAGATTGTTGCATTTTCTTTCAAGTGCTAGCACACAAGAATCATATCAGGTGTTAGGGAAACCATTCCCAAGAGCTTGGAATCCATCTCAAAGCTTGGAGCTTGGACATCAACATTCAAATAGAAGATCATAGAGCACTTCTCAAAGGAAATTTTTGTTATCAACGCATCCTATATCCGTTCAAAGTGAGTATAATTCCGCTATTCTCCTTTAAGTATTCACACTATTTTATGCTTGAATTGATCTTGGGATGACCTTAGAAACCCAACACTTGACATCCAATGCCTCGCCATTGCCAACTCTAAACTGGACCTCCTTTTATTCAGTCTTCTTTTAACCCTCATTTCCTGCAGGGAATTGCAAATATGAGTATGACTGCTACTGTCTAACACCCATCCACTATTGCATCTAAGGCTAATGAGATGTCAATAATTGGAAAAATACAAAGCGTACCTGAGGGTCATGCTTTTCCTTTTAGCTCTGGACAATCCTTCTTCCAGTGTCCAGACTTCTCGCATTGTAGACTTTGATCACAAGCTACTTTCGATTTTGCGTCTTTGGGCTTCTTGGAGTTTTTCTTTGATAACTTCTTCTTCCCCATCTTTATTTTCTTTGACTTCCCATAAGTCTTTGAAGAGCCAGCTCCACCATAGAGATATAGTGTGGGGTTTCCTTTCTTCAAATCTTACTATGTCGTGCGTAACATGTTATGAAGTTCTTCGTATGTGGCTTGCATCGAATGCATATGGAAATTCAATACAAAGTTAACATAAGAACCAGACAAAGAAGACAGAATCAAATTACGACCCAGTCGTTCATCAAACACAATGCCATGTCGTTCCAGATATCGAATCTGGTCGATCATGTTCAAAACATGAGTGCTGACAGCTCCTCCCTCCTTGAGTTAAGCACGAAATAATTCTTTAGACCTTCAATAAAGTTCCATTTCTTGATTTGCCTCGAACAACTCCTTGAGTGTTCGCATGATGCTTCAAGTATCTGGTATTTCAATGTACTGTCTCAGCAAATCTGGAACCACCGATCCCAAGATGTAGGATTTCACCTTTAGGTTATCATCCTTCCATCTATCAAAAGTTTCTCGCTCTTCTGGAGTGGAGTCAGGATCGATATCAACAGGTAATGGATTGATCTTGACATAAGTCAACTTTTCATATTCCAAGACAAGGCGCATGTTCATTTCCCATTCGAAATAGTTCTCGGCTCATTTTAGCTTATAGGAATCCAAAAGTTTCATCAATAGATTAGCGACAGCCATCTACAAGACAACATTTTTGAGTAGTAGCATCAGAGTTTTCATTTCAAAAGTGATAACACTAATTGATTATGAAATTTTAAATCTATTAGTGCCCTTTCACTACTTTACGTAATTCCATAATCTCCCTTAACGAAAAATAGAAATTTGACTATCAAAATTTCATAGCGGAAAGTGGATTCCATGACATTTACTCCAGCCTCACACTAATGGCGATATTGGCCTTTGTAAACTCATTAGGTAGACCTCAAGGTCAATCATTCATGTGACTCCTAGTTTGGTCCTGAACCGTTTATTATCCTCACAGTAATGACGATATTGGATTAAGACGTGTTCTAGCTGTATACTTGTCAATGTGCACTAATGAGCTTCGTATGTACACCCTCACACTAATGACGATTTTGGGCGACTACGTTAACTAATCACGCTACATCTAATGTTTTACTGGAGCGATATAAGTTCCGAGCACTTATAACCTCACACTAATGACGATATTGGTTATAAGTAGTAAAAACTCATTCATCTCTGTATTGAAAAGACGGACCATCCAATAATGCTCCAACATTATTAATACTATTACTTAATTAAAGTAATCACCTAATCATAGAAGATTTATGACAATCAAGTCATTAACTTAATTAGGTCAAAGTTTTAATTTAAAACATGCAATACATATCTAATATGTCTTATGCATAATTAAATTAAAATTACTATGACATAGATTCAAAATATTTGTTGTGTTGTTAAGCCTTTGCTACTGATATCATTCTGTTGGGGCAGTTGTGGAATCCCTAGGGTCGGATCGGTGCCCCGCGTAGTGAAAATGGGTCTAACCCGTGGATATCAAGCATGGGTGTAATTTTAAATTATTTAATAAAATACTATATTCCATTACGAGTGTATAAGAAAAAATCCGGATTGAATCGGAGTCCGGAAGCTCCAGAACGAAGCAAAATAAAATTATCGTGCGCGCACTGTAGCGCGCAAACAACAACCATTTCATTTTTTTTATTTCACTTATTTCTTTTGTTTACATTTCCTTCAGCTCACATTCCAGTGAGCTGAAGGAATTATGGTCTTTGACCCTAATTCTTTCCGGTCTTCCCTAAACACGTCACAAACACCCAAAATTAATTTTTAATTTCAAAACTAACATCAACACATGTTATGAAATAAAAATCAAGTTTTTCAAAATATCAAATAATCTTACAAAACATAAATTTATTATAAATACGCACTTGCGTAAATTTTGAATACAATACACAAATCAAATTAGAATCCCAATAAGAAATGTCTCGTGAACAATTCTAGGTCACCCAAAGGTGGTCAAGTGATTCTAGAATGGTAGCCAAAGCCTTAAGTTTTAATTTAGAGTTTCAAACTCTTATTAATTGTTCCATGTCCAACATGAACATCTTTGACCTAATACATAAGCATGTTGTGTTTATACTTCTAAAGTATTTAACACAATTGATTAGCCTTATTTCAACATTAAGCGATGTGATCATGCATCTAATACACAAATGAACATAGCATAAGAGAAGATCAAACATTACCTAGTAATCTTGATGCAAGATCGAATCTACTTCTCTTTTGTTGAAATGGTTGGAGAACCTCCAAGCTTGACTTCAAGATCCAACCTTGATTTCCAATGCTAGCAAGCTTCACTTTAAGATCTAATCTTGATTTCTCCTAGATGAAATATTGCAGAGACCTCACAAACTTCTCTAAACACTTCTCTAACTTAGGCTAATCTCTCTTACTTATGTTTATACTTGTTCTTGTACTTGTAATTAAAACCTTACTAAAGCTTGCTATTTATAACAAAACTTAGGCAATTTTTAATTAATAAAAGTGGGCTTAATCTAATTTGTCCAAATATGTATAATTATGTGTGACTAATCTTCATTGTCTCCCATTTTAATGTAATCCAATTAAATCAAGCCAATGATTAGGAAATGGATTAGTTAAATGTTTGCCACCTTGATTTAATCCAATTAAATCAAGCCAAAACCACATATTATTACATACTTACAATTACCATAATATCCTCAAATGGTAGAGATAATTATGATTTTACAATTAAGCCCTTGTGTAATTATTGAATTAATCCAATTAATCCAATTAGGTCAAAGTAAATAATCAATGTTATCCAATAACACTTGATTATCTTAGTTGATAATTATAATATTCAATATTATATTTTATCAAAATTAATCGGCTACCAAAGTGCTCAATGAGTACACTTCATATTGAGACTCTCTAAGTTCAAACACGTTCGTTATATAAGTCTAGCTAATATGTACGCAATTCGGCCACCTCCGAATTCGCGAAGAACACGAACGACTTTTCTGAATTATACAAGTCGGGGTCATCACATATGTTTAATATTCCCTCCGTTGTAGGCTATCCGAGTTGTGCTGAGGTAACATAGAATATACCGTCAAGTTTCCAAGACGTACATTTCATGTCGATATGTCTACGATTATTTACAACTGATACGATCCACCATAGGTGATCGGCTTTGGCCAAAGTCTTTAAGAATCATGACTTAATTCTCATGGATACCTAAATCCCTTATGGTACACATACGGGACGACATGTCCTATCTTGCTTCGCACTTGATTACTGAGTGCATCGATCCACACCCAACAAACATCTAGAGGCCATATCATGAAAGGTTTCTGACATACATGGCATCAAAGTGCGGAAGATCTCACACAAAATCAAATGCTATCCTATATTCAAAGGATTACATATGTTACTCGACTCGAGGAGATTCCTATTGACGGTAGTGTATACTTCCAACTATTAGGAATTATCTGTTTGTCATTCAGTATTCGCTTCAACGAATACCCAAATGTATTGGAACTGCAATTCCAATATACGAAAAGTGCTAGTCTTCTAGGTTATAGGAATTCGACCTTATTCCAAAACCAACGATTAGAAATATTTTCTTTAAGAATAGTTTACACCTAGTGTCAAGACTATTCTAAGGTTGATGTCATTCTTAGCATATCTATACATCAATTTAATACGCATAATAACAATACCATTAATAAGTAGGGTTCAAGAACAAGACATCGAGACTGAAGATATCACGTTAACTCGAGCAAATACTGAAAACATTGAGAGGTTATCTTTCTTCTGTGTGTCCCAAATGTCATTATATATAAGTAGGGTTCTAACATATGAGTTTTCTTTATTTTATGTTTTCTTTAAATTAATATTTTATATTTAATTTCTAATAGATTACTATTCCCGCAGGAGTAGTTTGTCGTGAACTTGAACAAACCAAACATCCTGAAGTATCTCGACCACCACATAGGGAAAAGTTACGTGGATTATAAGACAATAGTCTTGAAATCGATAATCGATGAACATGGGACTTTGGATGCTCCACATCACAAGCCTGATTGTATAGAGGAGCAAGACTAGATATTGTTGTGTGAGCTTTGCTCAAGCGAAAAACACGAGGTAATTTTTAAAATAATACGAAACTGATAATTCTCTCCGTTTTTGTTACTAACAATGTTGTTGAATGCAGAATAAATGTCACGCAAACACGGAGAATTGCAGTCACCTGTGTTCAACCATTGTGGAGGCTCCAAGTCATTTTCCCAACACTGTGCCGAACATTCTGAGGTAAATATACCATAAACTATTTTTAAATATTTCATTAATTTTACTAACACTAAGAACCACTTTATGTTTTTTTTTTTTGCAGAGTAGCACGGGTGAGGTGCAGTCATTTCTGGAGTTTTTTCGAGTGACACACTATAGTGAGAAGAAGAAATGGATCAATGAAGAAGACGAACACTACTACGTAAGTTTAAGTATTTAAAATAAATTAAATATATTTTTTTTTTCTTTTCAAGTTAGAACATTAACTTCAATTTTTTTAAAACAAAACGAAATGGTGGAGGTCCAGGGACAGGCTCTGGAGACACGGTCCGACCTTCTACCAGATGAGGAGTTGTCACAATTGGTTTTCAAGAACCAGACAGCGTAAAACATCAGACTTGACACTCGTAAGAAGCCGACGTCATTTGGACGCATTACTGTTTTTTCTCCTACTCAGCTGTGCCTTCGAGAAAGAGCTAGTTAGCATCAAGGAAGAGTTGGACAATACCAAAGAAGAGCTGAAGAAGACCTAAGAGAAGTTACAACAGTTGATGAGAACAATTATAAGAAGATGCAAGAGTTCGACCAGCAGGTGAAGACTTTAGGCAGATGCTGGAGGCCTCACTCAGCCACACTGCATTGGTCTCGACCACCCTTCCATCACAACAATAGTAATTGTTATTTTCATTTGTATAGACATTTATAGTAGCAGCGATTATTAGTAGACTATATATTTATTTTATTTAATAAACTTTAATTATAAATTTAATTTTAATTTTTTTATTTTTTTAAATTTATAAGAATAAAAACAATTTTACTATTATTTGGTAAAATTATTTTTATTATAATAATATTTTTTTAAAAAAATCCGAATGCTTCGAAGCTAAAGGTTCCTTAAATAATAATTTTCTCATACCCTTTAGCGTCGAATTATTCCATACTAAAAGTAATAAAATAATATTTTATATTTTAATATTATTTCTCATATAACATCGAAATATTTGAAATTTATCGTCGAAACTCTTTTGACGCAAAATGTTGTACGTTAGCGTCCAAATTTAATTTCGACACTAATTGTTTTTCTTGTCCATTTTTAGCGTTGAAAATTTTTGATGCTAATAAGTTTTAGCGTCAATATACTTACTTTTAGCGTCAGTATTTTTCAACGTTAAAGACTTTATTTTTTGTAATGAATTAAAAAATAATAATTTCCGTTAGAAAATTTTGGATTTTATAAGAATTTCCTATAAAAAATTTATATTTCATAATTATAATTACATAATTTTAGTTATTTTAATGTTCAATAATTATATAAAAATATTAGTTGTTTCATCATAATAGTAAACATATAAAAACACTAATATTCCTTTGATTTTTTTTGATCGCAATATAATATTGAAATTATAAGAATTTCCTATAGAAATTTTATATTTCATAATTGTAATTATATAATTTTAGTTATTTTAATGTTCAATAATTATATAAAAATATTAGTTGTTTCATCATAATAGTAAACATATAAAAACACTAATATTCCTTTGATTCTTTTGATCGCAAGATAATATTGAAATATTATGAAAACAGTAGAGCGAAAATGAGAAATATTATAAAAATATTATTTATTTTCGAACTTAACTGAAAAAGCGAGAAACAGATAAGTATATACCTGACAAGTCCACGTGTCACCAATAAAATATCACAAGACTCTTAAAGGGACCCACACTCATAGGCTCTTCAAATTCGAAATACAGAGTAAGCGCGAAAATTCAAGCCAAAAAAAAAGAGAGAACAAAAAGAAATCCAAAACAAAAAAAAAAACTCGTAAAAACAAAAAAACAAAAAATGGCGAGGCAGAGGCGTTCTCGATCTTTGCATCGAGTCTCTGAGATTCGCTCCTTTCAATTATTTTATCATTTTATTATCTTGAACAATTCAATCTCTCTCCTTTTATCAATTTATTTATTTTAATTTTAATTTTATGAAAATTTATCCATAATGCAGGGCTCAGTCTTTGTTGCTTGCGCTCTCGTTATCTCTGTAAGTTCTTCGATTTCTTCGTTTCTTAAACTTACTACATGCTTAATTCTCCGGAGTGTCGAGTAAAATTTGAAGAAATGGTGACAATAGAAACTTTTAATTTACAGTTATATTTTTAATCTATTGATTGTTCGTTTCTTTCATTCATTTTCTAGGTAACCAAACGGAGCATGTGCGCTTTTTTAGGTTTAAATGTCAATGCATAAGCTCTAATTTCCTTTCTCTCATGATGTCATAAGAGAGCTCGTTCGGTCAGATTAAATCAACAAAAGAAATTTGGCATTTTAGGAGGGATTTAGAGATTTAGCCAGATGAAGGCAAGGGGAACTTCTAGGGCTAATGTCCAACAGGTTACGTTTGAGCTTAAGCATAAAGTGATTCTTGCACTAAACAAGCTAGCTGATAGGGATACTTATCAAATAGGAGTTGATGAGCTTGATAAATTGGCTGAGTGTTTAACCCCGGAGAAGATTGCGCCATTTGTTTCGTGTATATTAGATACTGATTCAGAACAAAAGAGTGCAGTTCGAAAGGAGTGTGTTCGATTGATGGGTACATTAGCTAAGTTTCATCAAGCTCTTATTGGACCGCATGTTAATAAAATGGTTGCTAGCATTGTTAAGCGACTCAAGGACTCAGATTCTGTTGTGAGGGATGCTTGTGTGGAAACTATGGACGTTTTGGCTTCAAAATTGAGTAATCATGGGGATGAGAGTGACAATGGGATGTTTGTTGCATTAGTGAGGCCGGTGTTTGAAGCTTTGGGTGAACAGAATAAGCACGTGCAGACTGGTGCAGCTTTCTGCTTGGCAAGGGTTATCGACAATAGCCATGATCCTCCTGTTTCAATTTTGCAGCGAATGTTGATTCGAACCATAAAGTTTCTTAAGAATCCACATTTTATGGCAAAACCAGCTGTGATCGAGTTGAACAGAAGTATAATTCAGGTCAGTGTTTAAGTTGAAAATTGGATTGCCCTTGATTTTGTGCATTTATTATCTATGCGTTCAAACACCCTGGTGACTTTTGTGCTGCTGTATTTTATTGAAATTGGTATGTAGTAGCAATAACTAAATATGTAAGAACAATATTAAAAGTTCCTGTTTTCTGTTTAATTTATGCTGTGTACATACCAATAGGTCGCACAATAAACAACATTAGCTATGACTTTTTTGAATTTGGTTATTATATGGTCAGAATAATACAACAGTCAAAGTGATTTTATTTCTCTGTACTTCATCTTCATGTAACATAAATACACTATATTTCTGTTGTTATATATTGCCTGAATATCATTTGACTAATTGAAAGTTGCTCTGCACATACCAGAGCTCATTCAATGAGGCCTTTCAAGTCTTAAACTTACACAACATGTTTTTGTGATTAAATTGGGTTGCATCGACCGGTTGATTCAGCATTGTGTCAGCTGGGTTGAAAACTCCTTGTTTCTATATTTTTGTTGCACTTAAAACTATTGTTGTCTACTTGTCAATAATTTCCTTCTCTTTTTTTTTTTTTGGAGAAAATAGGGAAATATATTAATACATATTTATTTTGGCTTGTCTAGTATATGTATGAATATGTCTAGTTTAACTAAACTATTATAACAGTGGGTGCTAGATACTTTCATCACAATTTAATTGTAAGTCAGTCTTTATACAAATATTTAATATGTCCTTTTTAATAGGTTAATTACCATGTTTCTTTAAAACAAAGGAAAAGCGCTATTATCAAGTGCATCTATTGTCCTACATAAGTGAATTAAAATCTCTTTCATTACTTTTTTGGGTAAGTCATAAGTATTACATGTAAATATGGGGAAAATGTTTGTCCTTTTAAATAATGACAAACAGTCCATCAAACTCCGTACCAATGACAAATAGAACTGCTTCAATTTTTAATTTGTACCCAAACTTTTGATGATAAGTTTCTCTACTTTCAATTGTTTTGTTATATTTTTTTTTTGCCACACATAATCTTCTATAACAGTGGCACAAATCTCAACTTCAGGCAGGTGGTGCTGCGACACAAAATGTTCTTTCGGCTGCAATGGCTAGCATCCAAGACGCTCTCAAAAACAGTGATTGGGCAACACGCAAAGCTGCCTCTGTAGCACTAGGGGAAATTGCTTCATGTGGTGAATCATTCTTGGGAATTTTCAAGGCGTCCTGTATTTATTCCTTAGAATCATGTCGTTTTGACAAGGTTGGTGTATGTTATGTATCTACATTCGGAGAATTTTACATGTTTATGAATGAATGAACTAGATCCTTTAGAGGCTTCTCTACGTTTTTATAGGTGAAACCGGTTAGGGATACAGTTCTTCATGCGCTGCAGTACTGGAGAGTTATTCCAGGGCCTGATACTCCTGATCTTTCAGAAGCCGGATCATCTGTAAAAGGTTTAGAAGCTGATAGCCTCATACCTAATATTCTAATATTTATAAACAGTTGTCTGTTCAAATTGCCATTGGCTTTATTTTGTGTTAGATATACATTTGCTGTTAGCTGTTATCATTGACAATCTAAATGCATCATTCACATACTTGATTTTTCAACTATTGCTAAGAGTTTAACTTCAAATCACCTTGTTGTGCATTGTTGAAGGCCTTCTATCTAGAAAGAAATCATGTTTTAGCATAGTTTTTGTGTACTTCAGAAATTCTGGTGTGCATTCCTACTGCTCTGCAGACTTCAGTAAGAATCAATTTGCTAAAGCAAACTGAGAACAACTTATAGGAAACATGAGTTACACATGGCTGATGATGGAGAAAAAACTCTTCCGCATTTTTGATGCTCAAATTATGCCCTCATTTATTCTAGTCTTTGTAAGCATTTAGGTAACTAAAGAGTTATCATCAAGGTTCATCAGCCTCATGGCCCTCATCGTTCTTTTGTGTCAAGCATATACACATAGTTTTCATTGTTCAACTTGATCATTGTAGACCAAAATACATGGAGAGTGATGAAATGTGCTTGACCCTTGTGTTGAACGACACGAAGACATCGATGATTGATCAAAAAAGTATATTTCTTCCTTAAATCTAAGCATTCAGACAGTGTTATCCAACTCTTCAAGAACCATGACATGCCCAGTTTAGTTGTTTCTCTTCATCATATATATGTATTGTGAACTTTTTTATGTACCTTTTAACAGAAAATTTCTGTGGAGGTGACTTCAGTGTCCTTACCAGCCCCAATGACCTTGGAAAGAAAGATGTTGCACTCAGGAAAGTTGTCACAGACTCAGAAAAACGAAGGACTCCTTTGTCTATTAGAAAAGCATGCCACAATTACATTGATCACTTGCAACATTCAAAACCGGATGATTGGCATATTGAAATTTCTGTTCCAAAAACCCATGACATTTCTCTAGATGACGTTCATAGTGAAGAATCTGAGAGTAGTTGTGTTACGAAAACCTTAGGGAGGATGAGTGCTGATGTTACAAGTAAGCGAGATAATGAAAATGAATATATGACTATGGATGACAAACAAGAGTGTTCTTCTGTGTCAAACCTTGTAACTGATAACTTTGAGACTAAGTTTGTGACAGTTTCTCATGAATGTCTTGAGGAGGACAATTTGTCAAAGTCTACTGGAAGAAATCAGTTTTTCAGAGCCGAAGAGATTGGTAGTGAGGAACAGATATACTCCTCCAGGAGGTGCGATCGTAATAGTCTTTACTCTACAGTAACAGAGGTTAGTTCCCAAACTGTGCATGGATGTTGTTCGCAGATGGTAAATGAAATGGCATTCATCCGGAAACATCTTTTGGAGATTGAAAACAAACAGTCAAACCTGATGGATCTTCTGCAGGTAACACTTTCAGGATTTTTGTCTTTCGATAGGTTCAGGCTTTTTTCATTGCATAAAAGTTATTGCATGTGAGTCTTCTTAGTTTCTCGTAAACTGCCCAACTCCAGTTTTGCATGCCATAATTACCAGACTGATACGAGCAAACCATTGCTTGATAACATGAGTTTACATGTTGGTAGGATGGAAACATCCTATTGCCTGCCAGTGCCATTCAGTTTCCTTCTATTTGTTCCTTGGACATGATGTTGTTGTTTTCCTTTAATTTATGAATCTCTTTTTCTTATATCTGGCCTAATTAGCCCGTTTGCACTATAGAATTGATGCCTTGAGCACCTGGAGCTTGTTAATTAGTACCTTAAAATCCTCATCCTTGAAATTCTAAAATTATTATTTTATCAAGAAACACAACTTAGTATTTTTTCGGTATGTCTTTATCTAAGCTGTTCTCCGATATTATAAATTAATTGACAGGTGTTTTCAACTGGCGTAAAGGATAGTTTGTCAATGCTGCAGTCTAAGGTTTTAGGTTTGGAGCATGTGGTAGATGGCATAGGTCATGTTCTTGTTCATGGCGGGAGGCATTCATATTTTGCGAGCGCTAAAATTGTCGAGCAAAGCCAAGGTGTTCCTTCTCCCAGACTCTCTACCTGCTCCTCCAGGCCATCTATAGATGTTCGAAATAGGCCATCATCGTTTTCAACAAAGAGTTCTGAGATATGGGAGGAAAAAGCACTGGGTAGAAGTAGATCAAGTAATGCTACCAAAGAAGCTAAAGAGATGAGGACTAATCCTATAGTAAGGAGTGGTAGAAACCCAACAGGGAAGGACACCCGCAAACACTCTGGACTGGGAACACAAGCTGTGGGTCCAATTAGAAAATCAAATTCTGCCTTTGCTTCTGCTGCTAGTTCAAATGCGAGACTAAATTCAGAAAGCAAGAATAATTTGTGGCAGTGTGTGAAAGGATATCTATGTGAAGGGGATCTGGACTCTGCATATGTGGAAGCTCTCTATGCTGGTGATGAACTTGTTTTAGTTGAGCTTCTTGATAGAACTGGTCCTGTTCTTGAATGTTTATCTCACAAGACCATCAGTGATCTTCTTAGTACTTTGGCATCCTACTTCCTAGAGCAAAGGTTCATGAACTCTATAATACCATGGTTGCAACAGGCAAGTTTTTTACCATTTTGTTGAACTTCAGTCTCACAAATTCCATATATCACTTCTATGTCACGTATGGAACATGCTTGTGTGTTTCTTAAATTTTGTTGCAGATTTTCTCATTTAACAATTTGAAATTGTTTAAACAGATTAAATATCTTTGGGTTGACTAATGAAAACCACTAATTCTCTCTCTCTCTCTCTTCAGGTTGTGGACTTCAGCGCTGTCCATGGACCAAATTACATTGTTCTCTCTGCAAAAGCAAGGCGAAAATTCTTGTCTGCAATTCAGGAGACTCAGAAATTGGAATTTTCTAATCCGGCTGAGAGAAGATCTATCACTCAATTGGCAATGAAATTGTGCCAGATGTGGGGTAAGGAAACTTCTTGTTGCATGAATTTTTTACCAAGCACAAACAAGATGAAATATTAATGACCATTTTGGTGTTTTAGTGTTTATTTTATTGATTTGAAACTAAAATAAATTACGAGCTAGAAGGCTGATAATTTCCAGTTATGTATTTGCAATGATGGAAAAAGCAAATGCTTCCACATTTATTTTTTTTTTTCTTATCAAATCAAGATTCCAAATGGATGGTGTTGATAGGTCTCTTTTGTGGCCTATAATTGACGATTTTACCTCTTGATTACCAGGTCAAGTTATTTCAACCAAATTGGATTAGTGCATTCTTTTGCAGTGATCCTTTTGGTTTATGAATAAGATTAACCATAATTATTAATCAATAAATTCAAATTCATTCCTCCGAAATGACAAATGTGATACCATTAAGTTTTGCTCCAAGTTGTATGTGTCACTAAAGCAAGCTTCATTTTGTAGGTAACTGCTGCTGATTTTTAACCGAAGAGCATGGCTGCTGATTTTTAACTGACGAGCATGGCTTCTAATTATCCTGCTTTCAGGAAGAAACTTGAATGCTTTGCTGGAACTTGTTGCTGCCTTGCCCCTCCTCTTCTTCACATTCATTTTCTGTTTACAGCAATGTTCTATCATCGAGAACGGAACAGTCTGTCTTGAGGTATGATTTTGAAGCAGATTGGTGAAGTTATGTGGGATTTCCTCCTCTGAACTGAAAAAGTTTTGCTTTCAGATTATATTATATGCATTGCTGATGAATCTTAACAGAAAATGTATCAGTAGCTAGTCTTAGCTAATTTCACAATGAGGAATTAGTTCAAGGATAAAAACAAATTGCATGTATTTTTTACATTCACGTAGCATTTGGGGTTGTAATCAATATTTAGAAGCTTTGCTACACAGTGGAGTACAAATAGAGAGGTACATAGGAACTCATACTTCAGCTGGATGATTGCGTTAAGCATCTCAAATTCCACCTTAAGAGGAGAAGGGTAACATTTTCACAACGCCTGATGGCAAACCTTGGAAAGTTTCGACCTTAATCAAAACTGGGGATATCGTTAACTTCAGGCCAAAACTGACTTCTCATCATTCTCGAGATTGCTGGAAGAGTTCCGAGTGATATGAAGATCATAGTCAATCAGTTGGAGGTTCGCTCTTGCTCCTTCCATAGCTAGGCTTGCTCCTTCTGCGTGAATCCCCTTGTCCACTACCACTAAATCCAGTCTGATCTCTTTTCTTTTCTCCAGAATTATGAGGCGAGCGTTTTGGAACTTAATACAGAGTTACCACACCACCCCCATTTCGAAGCATTTCTTCTTCTGCCCCTTGTGAATGAACCATCTCAAGTAATTCAACTATCTCATTCATAAGAGGCCTCCCTTTCGGGTTCTGACTGAGGCATTGGTATGCTAAACCGGCCACTTTCATTGCAGTTCTGGATGAGTACTGCCCTTTCAGTCTAGGGTCCAATATCCGCAAAACCTTCTTATTGTTGTTCAAAAGCGGGCGTGCCCATTCAACCAGGTTGTGTTCTCGACTAGGTCTACTTTTGTCCACTGCTTTCCTTCCAAGGAGCATCTCAAGTAACACTACCCCAAAACCATAAATATCGCAGCGGGCTGTCAAATGTCCTTGTAAGATGAATAAAATTTCATTATAGAGATGCAATGCTAACATGATACCAAGCAAAAATTACATTTAATGTTAATTTCAGATAACAACTTACATTCAATATAAATATATCTTCTACCTATAAATTTAATTCCAGTAAACAAAAGAAAGTACCATTAAGAGGTTTTGATTTATTTTTCCTACATCAAATGCAATATATATACACATTCATGTCCACTGTGGAAAGTGGATGATCCTAATTTCTACCGGTTGTCTTTTTTCAATGCAATGTCACAGTAAATAACTTACCAGTCATCACATATTCAGGAGCGGCATAACCGTATGTGCCCATCACCCGTGTTGACACATGGGTCTGGTCTCCCATAGGCCCGTCCTTCGCTAGCCCGAAGTCTGAAAGCTTTGCATTAAAATCCTGCAATTCATTTTTGATTTTCAGCAGAGGAAAATGCATGGCTTTATCAATGAAAAAGAGCCATTAAATCACAAACTGAAAGGTAAACTACACTTGTATCAAAGAATCTCATGGTTTGTTCCCAAATAAATAGAAGGAAGAAATAAAGAAAAAATTCTAACAACTTCAACAAATATAAACCTTTCTCACATTCTGCTTTGAGGGGCCATTTGAGAGAACAAAATTCTGACTGACTGTTTAATTATTGTGGTTATTTTTAGACATCTAAAATATACTCCACATTCCACAATAGAAAAAAATGAAAACTAACCGCATCCAGCAAGATGTTTGATGTCTTAAAATCACGGTATATGACAGGTCTCTCTGCACCATGAAGAAAAGCAAGCCCTTTTGCTGCATCTAAAGCAATCTTCATTCTTCTTGACCATGTCAACGTACAACCAACTCCTGCTACCAAGGAAAAATAGCATTACTATAGGATGATAGTCTTCGTTTCTACCTATAAATTGGCTACATGTATATATTTTTTTCTCATTAATGAATTTTCCCAAACTTTCCACAAGAAATAAAATGTGATACTTTGATATTTTAACCAATGTAAGCATGGACAAGTAACACATTCAAAGTGTTGAGGCAGTTTAATACACATGGAACATCATAAAAGTAGTAAATATTCAAACGGCTTGAAGGTTTAATGGAGCCATTCCATTAAGTACTTTACTAGTTATAACTATAATGCTTGTAAAAATTAAGTCAATTCTAAAGTAGAGTGAGCATAAACCGTTATTAGTTTTAACTTAACAGTCTATCACAGACAGCCAGTACTTTATTCATGAATGGTAAATTTAGCTTTTACATTTCTACTTTCTACCATATATTATTATCCCTGCACATAATAATAGTTAAGGAGAAAGAACTGTTTTTCCAATGTGCTTGGGCTTCTATTCCCGACAAACTTTTCCCTTCAATTCAGCAGACGTTTAGTTCTACCAGTTTCAAGTTAACCACCATCAAGTCCCAAAGAATCAAAATCAGAAACTTACTTCGAAGGAGATGTTTTTCCAGGCTCCCACCCTCCATGTATTCATAGACCAATATCCTGTGCCATCCTCACAACAGTACCCAACAAGCTTCACAAGATTGGAGTGCCGAAGCTGTCCTAAATAGTTGACTTCTGCCTGCAAAACAGACAATGATATGGTAAAAAAAAAAACAATTCAATTCGTTCTTTTGTGAAAATTCCATGCAAGAAAAAAAGTTTGATTTTCTTATTACTAGCTGGGATAATAATACAATGATAACTAACCTTCCAAACAACTATTGGCTTCAATTTATTTTCCCACTTCCTGTTTCCTTGATGATTTTAGAAGTACAGAAAATATTTAAATTTTTAATTCACCTCAGTTTTAGCTAGAAAATGGTCAAATTCTTTCTGGTTTCAGTATATTGTACACACACTGGTTCACGTAGATACGTGCATAGGGTATACAAACATATGTATGTGGATATGTATATACGAGCATACACATGTGATCCACGTCTCTCCATGGCTACGCATATGCATGCATAAGTGTGAGCACATATTTGAATAATGTCTACAATAAAACACTTTGTAATTAATTAGATGTCTAGAATTAAGTAAATGCTTCCACCATCATTTGGATCCATTGCAGTTGTTATTATTATTAACAGAATTCCTTGCATTAGTCAGCACAGAAACAAAAGATTTTCTCCATTCCATCATCTATAGATAGGATTTCGAAAGCAAAAAAAAAAAAGAAAACACAATTACAATGATAGAAAAAATTACTAGCCATTCTCTGTCCCCTTGGTATCCACCACGATTAAGCTCCTTAACGGCAACAAATGTGGTCTTGTAACCTGGCCTCACACTCTCATCTATTACTCCTTTATAGACAACTCCAAACCCACCCTCACCGAGGATAAAATCCGGCCGGAAAAATTTTGTGGCTAATTCCATTTCATCATATGTAAATATATCAACATTACTATATCCAGGATTTTGCCGGAGATCATTAACATTCTTAGGAGGTACTTGAGCACTTTTCATTCCGGGTGA
>SKCR01008939.1:0-44393 GCA_019454045.1 Zanthoxylum bungeanum | reverse complement strand
CAAAGTTGATGTAATGATATCCAGCATGCATCCAGTCATCCAAGGCATGATTCCAGCCTTTGATCAAGCTCCATGCATGAGTCCATGCATGCTTTCGGTGGTCATTTGAACTTGAAGGAAACTCAAACTTTAGATGATTACCATGATTTCAGGGGTGAACAGTAGCCACACATACTATATATAAATTCAAATCATTTCCAGAGTTAATATGTATCCCAAAGAGTTGTAAAAACAGAGAGAGAGAGAGAGAGACAGTGAGGTTTTTTGATAAGTTTCTAGTTGTAAACTTGTATCTATTCTTGTAAAGTAAGAGATTGAATTCGGTTTTTCCTCAAATACTCTCTAGAGTGATCGGTGAATCACAACAAGTGGTATCATGAGCTTCGGTTATTCTTTGGGGTCGTAAAACCTAATAACAGAGCTTCCGTTCGAAAAATCGGTTGTGACGAAAGTTGTCAAAAATCCAATTTGAGGGTACCATCAGCTAGTTCACGTCGAGACGAGCTCGGTGGTATTTTTCGGTGACCGATCCAACATCCAGATTGGCTGCACGTACCAAACGCGCCTTCCACTAGCCCGTCCATGCGCCTTCCACTAGCCCGTCCACGCGCCACACGCGCTTTCAGAGGTTGAAGACGCTGACGTGGCACCACGTCAGCATACAGTCAGCGCCCCAGTCAGCGCCACATCATCCTGCCACATCAGCTGCCATGTCAGCCACGTCAGCAAGCCGGTCCCACTTTACCACGTCAGCATCCTGGTAAATTTCATTTAGCCCCCTGAAGTTTTGAAATTTACAGTTTTACCCCAGAACTTTTAGGAATTTACAAATTAGCCATTATGTCGGATTTAGACCAACGAAGTGTCTATTCCACCATTTTCGACCGTTCCGGACGCAACGGTGACCTCCGATATGTGAAATTCAGCCCTGTTTTTAACCTATTTTCATTTTAAACTTTAAAAATTAAAATGGAAATGGAAGATTCGTCTTCTGGTGCAATGATTAAACTGGCTGCAACTAATTACTCCATCTGGAGACCTCAGATGATAGATTTCTTGCATTGCAAAGATCTGTTTGATGTCATCGAGTTGAAGGGAGTGAAACCAGAATCTATTAAAAAATATGACTGGAACAAACTCAATAATAGAACTCTGGGTCAGATTAGGCAGTGGATCGGCCACAGTGTCTTCCACAATGTAGCACAGGACACAGATGCTTATGAAATGTGGAGGAAATTGGAAGACATGTTCCAGGCCAAAACAGCTCGGAATAAAGCCTTAATCATGAGGCGTTTGGTGAACCTGAAGCTACGGAGTGGAACTTCCGTTGCAGAACATACCAACAAGTTTCAAAGCCTGGTGAACCAGTTGTCTGCAGTAGACATGCAACTGGCAGACGAAGTTCAAGCCCTCTTGCTACTCAGTTCTCTTCCTGATAGCTGGGAGACTCTGGTGCTCACTCTCAGCAACTAAGCTCTAGGAGGCAAACTTACCATACCTATGGTAAAAGACGCATTGTAAAATGAAGAAGCCAGAAGAAAAGACGTGGGCTCAGATCAAACAGAATCCCTTGTCTCGGAGCAGCGAGGAAGACAACAGGAGAAACATAAAGGTGGGAAGAGAGGCAGAAGCAAAAGCAGAGGCAAATCCAAGGACGGGAAAAAGACATACAAGTGCTTCCACTGTGGCATAGAAGTCCACTTGAAGAAAAATTACCGGAAACTGCAACGGGAGCAGGGACAAGGTAATAACCAGCCGAAGAAGAATGAAGTGGAGACACTAGTAGTTACTACGGTAGATGTAGCTATATGCTCCGGCCAGGAAGAAGCATGTCTTCACACCGCAACTCAGGATGTCGAGTGGGTGGTAGATACTGTAGCATCCTACCACGTCACTCCTCACAGGGATTTCTTCACAAGATACAAAGTAGGAGACTTTGGAGCAGTGAAGATGGGGAATACCAGTTCTTCTCAGATAGTGGGGATTGGTGAAATAAAGTTGCGGACAAATGTAGGGAATACAATAATCCTAAAGGAGGTCAGAGATGTTCCAGAACTTCAGCTCAACTTACTCTCGGGGGTAGCCCTTGACAAACAGGGTTATGCTAGCCACTTCAGCAATGGCACTTGGAGGATGATAAAAGGTGTCATGGTCATCGCCCGATGACATATCTGTTGAACCTTATACAAGACTCATATGAAGATCTGTGCAGAAAGTCACAATGTAGCTGAACCGGAGGCTTCTCAGAATCTGTGGCACCAGAGACTCGGTCACATGAGTGAAAGGGGGTTGTCTACCTTGACAAAGAATGATCTAATCTCTGTCTCCAAAAATGCTGCTCTGGATCCTTGTAACCATTGTCTATTCGGTAAACAACACAGAGTCTCTTTTAATTTCTCTTCTACAAAGAAATCAAAGTTACTCAATCTGGTGTACTCTGATGTATGTGGTCATTTGGAGGTAAATTCACTAGGCGGTAATAATATTTTCTGACTTTCATTGACGATGCTTCTCGGAAAGTATGAGTGTATTTTCTGAAATCAAAGGATCAGGTCCTGGACTATTTCAAACTGTTTCATGACATGGTCGAGCGTGAAACAAGAAAGAAACTGAAGTGTCTTCGCACATACAATGGAGGCGAATACACTTCTAGGGAGTTCGATGCCTACTGCGGATGTCACGGTATTCGACACGAGAGGACTGTTCCACGCACCCCACAACAAAATGGTGTCGCTGAAAGGATGAATCGCACCATTATGGAGAAAGTCAGAAGCATGATCAGCATGGCTAAGCTGCCAAAGGCATTCTAAGGAGAAGTTGTTCGTGCCATCTGCTACCTGATCAACAGATCACCATATGTACCGTTGAACTTCGAGATTCCGGAGAAAGTGTGGTCTGGTAAGAATCCCTCATATTCTCACATCAGAATATTCAGATGTTTAGCATTTGCACATGTATCCAAGGAGCTCAAGCAGAAGCTCGATGCAAGGACTACTTCATGCATCTTCATAGGCTATGGAGATGAGGAATTTGGATACAGGCTATGGGACCTGAAGGAAAAGAATGTCATCAGAAGCAATGATGTAGTGTTTCTCGAAGACCAGACAATAGAAGACATTGAAAAGCACAAGATGTCTTCTAAATCTAGTGCCAACAAAGTTGATGTAAATCTAGACACAACCCCAGCACCAACACCAGTGGCCACATATGATGATGGGGTGCAAGACATACCAGAAGCAGAACCAGAGAGATGAATGAGGTGTTGAGCAGGGGGAGCTGCAGCCTGCTCCATTAGAGGCTTCAGGATCATCCACAGATCTGGATGACAACAGACAGCCAGAACCTCCAGTACGAAGATCTGAGCGAGGCCGGATTCCATCAGCCAGATACTCATGATCAGAATACATTCTGCTTACTGACGAGGGGGAGCCAGAAACCTTCAACGAAGTGGTATCTCATAAAGACAAAGACAAATGGCTATATGCAATGCAAGATGTGATGAAATCTCTGCATAAAAATAACACTTACGAGATAGTCAAGCTCCCATATGGAATGAAGGCACTGAAGAACAAATGGGTGTTCAAGCTCAAGAAAGATGGCAACGGAAAAGTGGTGAAACACAAAGCTCAGTTAGTGGTCAAAGGATTCCTACAGAAAAAAGGGAATTGACTTTGATGAGATATTTTCACCAGTGGTAAAAATGGCTTCAATCCGAGTTATCCTAGGATTGGTAGCTAGATTGAACTTGGAGCTTGAACAGGTGGATGTCGAAACATCATTTCTTCATGGTGATCTGAATGAAGAAATTTACATGGAGCAGCCAGAAGGATTCAAGGTTTCAGGAAAAGAAAACCTTATTTGCAAGTTGAAAAAGAGCTTGTACGGGCTCAAACAAGCACCGAGGTAGTGGTACAAGAAGTTTGACTCATTCATGGTGGGTCAAGGCTACAAAAGAACTGCAGCAGATCAATGTGTATACATTCAGAGGTTTCCATATAGAAATTTCGTTGCTATTCTACTGTATGTAGATGACATGTTGATTGTTGGACAAGAAGCAGCGAAGATCATCTAGCTGAAGAAGGAACTCTCCAAGTCTTTCGACATGAAAGACTTAGGACCAGCTTAACAGATTTTGGGAATGGAGATTGTTCGTGACAGACAGAATAATAAGTTATGGTTTTCACTGGAGAGGTATATTGAACGGATAATCAGAAGGTTCGATATACAGAAAGCCAACCAGTCAGCGTTCCGCTAGCGCACCGTTTCAAACTGAGCAAGAGTTTGTGTCCCTCATCCAAGAAATAGATAGAGGAGATGTCATCAATATCATATTCTTCAGCTGTTGGAAGCCTTATGTACGCAATGGTATGTATCAGGCCCGATATTGCATACGATGTGGGTGTAGTGAGTCGTTTTCTCTCTAACACTGGAAAGTAACACTGGGAGGCAGTCAAATGGATTCTCCGGTACCTCAAGGGTACATCAAAATTTCGTCTGTATTATGGGAGAGCTGATCCGATCTTGGAAGGCTATACACAGATATGGCAGGAGATCTTGATGGTAGGAAATCTACATCAGGTTTCATCCTCACTTTTGCAGGGGGAGTTATGTCATGGCAGTCAAGATTGCAGAGGTGTATTGAATTATCCACAACAGAAGCTGAGTACATCGCTATAGCTGAGGCATGAAAGGAAATGTTGTGGTTAAAGCATTTTCTCCAAGAGTTAGGGATCAAGCAGACAGAATACAAGATACATTGCGACAGTCAGAGTGCTATGGACTTGAGCAAGAACTCAATGTATCACTCCCAGACGAAACACATTGATATTCGCTATCACTGGATACACGATGTGATAGATCAACCCCTGCTGAGACTAGTGAAGATCTATACATATGAGAATCCAGCGAACATGTTAACGAAAGTGGTTACTCGAGATAAACTAGAGTTGTGCAGAGACATAATCGGGATAGCTGTCAGATGATGATTATTTCAGATGCAGCTGGAGGGGGAGAATAGTAATGATATCCAGCATGCATCCAGTCATCCAAGGCATGATTCCAGCCTCGATTCCAACCTTTGATCAAGCTCCATGCATACGTTCATGCATGCTTTCGGTGGTCATTTGAACTTGAAGGAAACTGCCAACAAAATTTAGGTGATTACCATGATTTCAGGGGTGAACAGTAGCCACACACACTGTCTATAAATTCAGATCATTTCCAGAGTTAATATGTTTCCCAAAGAGTTGTAAAAACAGAGAGAGAGAGAGAGAGACAGTGAGGTTTTTTTGATAAGTTTCTAGTTGTAAACTTGTATATATTCTTTTAAAGTAAGAGATTGAATTCAGTTTTTCCTCAAATACTCTCTAGAGTGATCGGTGAATCACAACACTTGACATTGCAGTGAAGTGCACATTCCCTTATTTTTTTCCTACACAAATGAAAAATGGTGTTACATTTTACACATTGTCCAGGCAGCGACGTCGTTTTTTGCTGCAACTGATGGGCTCATCATGGCTAGAACCTCCGAATCACGGCTGTTTAGTGACAAAATTTTTGGGCACGACGTAAAAGGAGTGGCTGCATGGACCTGCAGGTTGTACTTCACAGGCTAACAACAGGGGATTTTGTTTAATTTTTAAATATCTAGAGAGTTTCGACTAGTTTTGTCAAAATAAGAAGGATTATGCTCATTTTCCTATGAAAAATATATAATTTTGGTATTATATATTTTAAATGAGCTCATCACCGTAAATCATCCATATATTGAGAAAGACTATGGACCAACCAAGGTAAAAAGCTTATTAAGAAAAATTCAAAGATAAAAGCTTTGATAATAGTAAAAAAGCTATAGCTAGTATTAATAATTTTTTGGGCAACTGGGAGATTTCATTGAACTTGTATATTTTCCTTTCATGGGAGGGAGGAGATGCTTCACTTAGAGCATCATTTTCATCCATTACCTCTAGTCTCAAAAACATTCAAATGAAACTTACAAAAACTATTTGAGATCGTTAATTAGTTAGTTATATTAGAGTACATGTATGAAAGTAAATTTATTAAACCACCGTGACTGCATGATGGTGGTATAGTTTTATTTATAGCAAATATATATTGTGATAAGATTCACAAGAGGAGATATATCAAATGCGTTATACAAATATATCTTATCACAACTAGAGTTGGAATTATGATACATGTGTATTAAGCTTTATCTTCACATACATCATTATCACCCCCTTCAAATTAAGTAACAGATCTCAAATGGTGAGTATTGAATGAAAAAAATGTGAAACACAACTTTATATTTGAATTTCAAAATGTGAAATTCAACTAGAAGTGAAGTCTTGGAGTAAAGCACGCAGGGCATTGAGGATTGAAGATCTTCAGATGAATTAGGAATGAAGACAGTATGCAGTTTGAGCAAGCTTTCAAGCTACACTATCGTCTAGGACGCCGATGAATGAAGTAGGGGAGAATGTCACGGCCCCAGTTAAGGCTATCAATATTCACATCAATTTTCTATGACTATATGCATTTTCACAAGCAATGGAGAGGTGCCACAAGTTATTTTTGCACATTTGCGGCAAAACCACCTTTGCCGCAATCCGCTAGCAAGTTCTACCGCTTGTAAAGGAACTCATATTTTGGGACACCATATCAAGCTCGCTCGAGGTCAGAAGTAACACTCATGAGCATATGAACTGGGGAGATTTCCATCGTGGAGTCCGATTTTTTTGTCTACCGTGATATTTTTACAGTGTGCACTTTTGGTCTTAATCGTGCACTTTGTCGCAAAAGTGGAGGTGTTGTAGAAAGCCATCAAGATGAGCTCGTCCATGTACACAAATTAAACCCAAAGTCACTTATATTATGAATTATTGACTCGCTGAAAGATTTCCCAGAAAATCCTTATAATTTAGATTTTATAGGGGGTGTGACCACTCAAGTGCTAGGTATTTATACTGGTGAAACTTGTGCAATGTCTTTAAAAGCTTTTTAGGGGAAGCCTATGTGAGCCTTGGGATAGCCAATGGGGCTTCGGTGATCTAGGAGTATTAGCCATGCGAGCCCACGTTCGTATGCTATGAAAATACTTATTAACTTTCATAACTTGCCGCTATATGAGTATGTAGACATCTAAAATATAGAATTTGAGTTCGTGTGCTATGGGAATGCTGACTCACGAGGTGTGAACCCTGGTAAGTGTCGAACGAGCTCGATTTTCCTCTATAGGAAAAGTAGGTATGTGACACCATGCATGGCATTCCAATTTCCAAATACGAGAAACTTCACTCCCCATGTGAGCTTTACAAAACACAAAATTCCCAATTTAGATAATTATTTTATTTTGGGAAATTATCTCTGAATCACTTCTGGTTTTGGGGAAATACATGTAGCCAACACAGATTTTGACAATGACACTGCACCACATTTGGTTTGTATTTTATATTAATGAGCCACTTTTTCGTTAACGATCTTCAGTGAATGACGATGACAAAAAGATATTTTTATCAAATCACTATATTGTAGTGGCTTCTTGATACAAAATCGAAAAGTTAAGAAGTGCATTGACATTATCACAAATGTTTGGTGGTGTAGAGATAATATCTAAATAATAATAATAATAATAATAATAATAATAATAATAATAATAATAATAATAATAATAATAATAATAATAATAATAATAATAATAATTTTCAATCTAATAATAATTCATATAATTATATATAATAAATTCCTACTATTATTAAATTGAAAACGCATAGAATTTAACATTTCAAATTTCTCATTTTTTGTGATAGCGTGAAAACTGTTCTAGTTATTATATTTCTAATGGATGTGTGTGTGGAGCTATGGCGGGGCTGTTGCAGGTGGAGTGAGGGAGCTATGATAAGTGTGCATGTATTGAGAGAGCTCGACATGCGTGTGGTGGGGATCTAGGCGTGCGTCTGTGTGATGACTGTAGAGGAAGCTAGGAAGCGTTGAATCTATTTGGATCTCCTCAGCCATTATCTTTTGATAATATTTCTTTATTATCGATAATTTCACTTATTACTGTATAATGTAAACTAATTTTCTCAATGAAGATTTTATGAGGAGTTTGTACAGTATAATTTCGCTACCTTATTAATTCTAAATCATGTTGTATTTTTTGACATTATGAAATAATCATTCGATTATAAAGGATTATTATTGTTATTGTTATTTTTTTTTTCAGATATCATCTCTGCACCACTAAAGAATTGTGATAATTTCGATGCACCACATAATCTTTCGATATTGTATCAATGAGCCACTTTAATAAAGTGATTTGATAAAAATATCATTCTGACGTCATCATTTACTTAACATTATTAATATAAAAGTGACTTATTAATACAAAACACAAACCAGAGATTGTACAATATCATTATCAGAAATATGTGATACCTATATGTATTTGATTTAGAGATAATTTCCTTTTATCTTTTAAAAAATAAAATTTTCTAGGATATAATAAATAATGAGGACGTATCAAATCTTGTTGGCTTCTTGAACTCCGTTAAAATTATGTCCAACAAAATATGTTTTAAAATCGCACGTTGTACAGCGCTTAATCCACCGACCACCGTCTGCCTTTAATTATTATTATTATTATTATTATTATTATTATTTTCAATAATGTAATCCAATTAACTTTTTCTTGAACAGTGAGCCGTCTCAAATTTTGAACTCTGTTTTCACTGTGGTTATTGGCGTCCGTACTTTTCACTAGGTGTCTGTCTGCGACTCTGCTCCCAACGTCTTACTCATTATATGACAAAATGATTTAGTTTTCACGTGAAGTGCTAATTTATTATTTATAAAGTAATTGATCGTGTCAAAACGAATCAACGAATCGAATTTGTATCGAATTCTAAACGAATCGAATCAAAATGTGATGGATTTGTATTCGATTCGTTTATTAAACAAATCCTAATATCAGGATTCGTATTCGATTCGTTTATTAAACGAATTGAATACGAATATTCATTTAGTCATGATATTATTCAATAACATAATTTACCATAATTTATTTACATTAATTTTTCATAAATATATACATATGTAACTAAAAATACTTCATCAAATATCGACAATATTAATTTTTCTATGATAATTAGTCATAATTTCTCGAATCTTAATTGAAAAATAACAATAACTAGTAAAAGAAAATAATAAAACGAATTTTAAACGAATAAACGAATGAATGGGCTTAAATTCGTATTCGATTCGTTTAATAAACGAATCAAATCAAATTGACTTATTTATTAAATGAATCTATTTTTCCAAACCCGTATTAGCTTTAAAGCGAATTGAATCGAACGAATAAACAAATCATAATCCAAATTGCCACCCCTAGGAACTGATTCCAACTTTAGAAAAGATAAAAACAGAATTTTACAAAACTAGTGGAAAAAAAGTTGATAATTTGTTAAAATGAATCACAATATTTGGGATTTACGAAATTGGCTAACTTCTTCGAAATAGACTTCAAAGAATTTGCATTCTTCGAAGTACACACCTAATTAAATGTGTATTTAGGAGATCCGAAGTCAAATCTTCGGATCTCCTAGGTTTATATTTTTTTTAATGAAAGCTTCGGATATCCAAAGTCATTATTCGGATCTCCGAAGACGTGATTCGGACCTCCGAAGTAATTTTTCGAATTTTCGAAGTTGGAAATATTTTTATAAAAAACTGGACATTCTCCATTTGTTCTCACTACAAAAACATATTATTTTTTTGCCAACCCGATTTTCGAAGTTTCTTTATATTCTCCTAAGTATACAATGGAACAAATACCTTTAACTTTCTACACTGAGAGAAATTAGATAATGACAACGATGAATTTAGGGGAGAATATATTTTTTTAGAGTTGGTTGTTGCAGGTACAACTTATGAGCAGTTAGTGGAAATGTTGTATGTGCGGATGCAGAGAAATAAAATGAAGCATAAAATCAGCATGTAAAATTTAATTTCGTCATATTCGCGGCGATATTTAGTTATTGAAATTAGTAGTCAAAAGGACAATAAGTGGTTTTTAAATTTACACTCAAATGTCGTTCGACAAGGTAGTGCGATCAAGCTATATTTGAGTTGAGATAAAATTATTTGCTATAGTTAGAACAAATAGAGAATGTCTGATTTTCTATAAAAATTTTCCAACTTCAAAAATCCGAAGAAATACTTCGGAGATCCGAATAATAACTTCGGATATCCGAAGATTTCAATAAAATATCAAAAAAAAAAATTAAAAATTTAGGAAATCCGAAATTTTTATTTCAGATCTCAAAATACACACTGACTTCAATGTGTATTTTGGAGAATCCAGATTCTTAAACTTCGGAGAAGTTGGTCAGTTTCACAAATCCCAAACATTATGGTTTCATTTTGGTAAATGACCAACTTTTATTTGGCTAGATTTGTAAATTTCCCAAAAATAAGACGGTGTATATTAGATATCACATAACACGACCCACTATATTCAGAGACAAAATAGATTATAATTATAAAAAATTTAATTTTAAATACATATATTTATAATTAAAATTTTAGGGTCTAATTAAAAAATCACTAAAAATATTTTAATTCTTAATTTAAATTTCTTTTTTTACATTAAAATATTTTTAAAATTATTATTATTTTTTAAAAAAAATATACTTCCAAAAACCCATCAGGGGCCCATGGTAAAGCTCAACCTGATCCAAGATTTTGCTATCCCTAACTTACCTTGCGAGCTATGATCTTCTCTAAATCCCTATTTATAGCGGAAAACTTGTACCCTAATTTATTGCCTATATATATATTTTTTTCCTAATTTTATTTTCTTTTATAATATCTGTGTTACCTGTGACCGCCTGGAAATATAATGAGCAACAGAATGGCGTTACACGTGCTTATATCTTTCATTGTCGGATAAAAAAAGTCTCCGTCCGAATCAGCTTCAATGTGGCTTCTTGTTCATTCCAATTTTTGCTTAGTTGTCTACTTATTTAAATCCCTTATTGTTCAAATAGGCTGCTGCATTTACCCTTTGTATCTTTGTCGGATTCTGTTGAAGACAGCAAATGATCAAATCATGCACCGAAAGCATGATTTGATCTTTGCCAGCCATGCCAACCATTGGCATTGTTGACAGCTCCCCAAACCGCGTGTTACTGTAGCACGCGGTTTGGCACTATAAAAGGGAGCTTCTGAGTTCATTCCTAAGCATCCCTAAATGTGTGAAAGAGTAGTGAGAGTGATTGGTGAGAGTTTTTTGTAAAGCTTGTATTGGAAGTTTTGTAATTCTTTTGTGGTATATAAAAGAAGAGTTTTCTCTCAAATTATCCTCTATTATTGTGTGTTTATTCACAACAAGTGGTATCAGAGCTACGGTTCCACGGAGGGATCCCGAAATTCGGAAACGAAGTTTCGGTTCGGAAAGTCGATTCCGACGAAAGTTGTCGAAAATCGATTTTGAGCATAGCATCGGACTTTTCACGGTGAGACGAGCACGGTGGTATTTTCCGGCGATCGAACGGAGGTCTGAGGACGTCGCACGCGCTACACGCGCCAACCAGAAGCTGTCTCACGCGCCTTACGCGCAGCCACGCACTTCACGCGCAGACGAAGGAAGAAGACGACGCCACGTCAGCGCCCAGTCAGCGCACAGTCAGCACACAGTCAGCGCCACGTCAGCGCACAGTCAGCAGCCCAGTCAGCGCCACGTCAGCGCACAGTCAGCAGCCCAGTCAGCGCCACGTCAGCGCACAGTCAGCGCCCAGTCAGCGCCACGTCAGCGGTGCCTGGTAAATTTCAGATAGGTCCCTGAACTTTCTGAAAATTACATTTTAGCCCCTATACTTTCAGATATTTACAATTTAGTCCCTGAACATTTTGTAAATTGCAATTTAGTCCCTGAACTTTTCTGTAATTGCACTTTGGCCCCTGTACTTTCGGAAATTGCACTTTGACCCCTGTAATTTCTGGAATTTGTAATTTGGTCCCTGTGTCGGATTTTGACAAACGAAGTGTCATTTCCACCATTTTCGACCATTCCGGACGCAACGGTGAGGTCCGTTTTTTGAAATTCTGTTTAGAATTTTTATGATGGAGGGGAGCAACGGAAAAATGATTTTGTTAACCAGTACAAACTATTTCACATGGAGAGGAAGGATGAAAGACCTTCTGTATGTGAAGGACTATGATGGATCGGTATTTCTGGAGGAGAAACCAGAAGGAATGACCGATGGAAAGTGGGCTAATCTTCACCAGAAAACATGCAGTACTATTCGTCAGTGGATCGACGACAGTATCGTGAACCATGTCAGTGAAGAGATAAATGCACGTGTCTTATGGAGAAAGCTGGAGGAGCTTTTCCGAGCAAAGACTGGAAACAACAAGCTGTACTACATCAAGAAGATGATGGGTTTGAAATACCAGGAAGGTACAGCTGTGGCGGACCATATCAACGATTTCCTCGGAACCATGAAGGAATTGTCTGGATTGGGCATAGACTTCGGAGATGAGGTAAATGGCTTAATACTCCTTAATACGTTACCAGAATCTTGGGAAACGTTCAGATCTACGGTGATCAATTCAGCCGCAGATGGGAAAGTCACTATGGAGATGGCAAAGACCAGGATCTTCGAGGAAGAAAAGAGGACGAGAATGCAGGAGTCAGCATCAGCCTCAACCTCAGAAGCTCTAGTGACAGAAAAGAACACCAGAGGGGGGAGGAGTAAAAGCCGAGGCCCAGGGAGATCAGACAAGAACCGGGGGAAATCAAGAACGAGGGATATTGAGTTCTATCACTGTAAGAAGAAAGGCCATATGAAGAGGGACTGTTACAAGTTGAAGAACGAGCAGTCCAGGAGAGATGGCGACTCTAATCAAGAAAGAGTTGCTACTACCACCGAGAAAACCTCCAAAGAATTTTGCATAATGTATGAAGAAGCTGTTGTGAATCTTGCCAGCCACGAGACCAGTTGGGTGATAGATAGTGGCGCCTCCATACACGCCACATCTCGCAGAGACTTCTTTTCATCTTACACACCAGGGGACTACGGTGCTGTAAGGATGGGGAATGACGGACAGTCCAAAGCCGTCGGTATTGGAGACATCTGCCTTGAAACAGAGAACGGGACAAGGCTAGTGTTGAAGGGAGTCAAGCACATCCCAGATATCCGGTTAAACCTGATCTCAACAGGCAAGCTGGATGATGAAGGTTTCTGCAGCACCTTTAGTGACGGATGCTGGAAGCTCACTAAAGGGTCAATGGTCGTGGCACGAGGTAAGAAAGATTCAACTTTGTATTTGATGCATGCTAAGCTTTCAAATAGTAGCATAAATACAGTCAACAGCAATGAGGCAGCCGAGTTATGGCATAAAAAGCTCGGTCACATGAGCCAAACAGGGATGGAGATACTACGCAGGCGGAATGTTCTTCCGGAATTGAAGAACTCACACTTACGGAAGTGTGAACACTGCATGGCTGGAAAGCAGAACAGAGTATCCTTCCAGAGCTCCCCGCCTCAACGGAAACCGGAGGTACTAGATCTCATACATTCAGATGTATGTGGTCCGATGCAGATACGAACACTCGGAGGGTCACTGTATTTTGTGACATTTATTGATGATCATTCAAGGAAGATCTGGGCATACACCTTGAAGAGAAAAGATCAAGTGCTGGGAGTGTTCAAGGAGTTTCATGCTTTGGTGGAGAGAGAAACCGGCAAGAAACTGAAGTGCATCAGAACAGATAACGGTGGAGAATACAGAGGTCCGTTTGATCAGTACTGCAAGACGCAAGGAATCCGACATCAAACGACACCTCCGAAGACACCTCAGCTGAATGGCCTAGCTGAGAGGATGAACAGAACCTTGTGCGAGAGGATCAGAAGCTTGCTGTCACAAGCCAAGCTGCCGAAGACATTTTGGGGGGAGGCACTCATCACAGCAGTTCATGTTTTGAACATGTCCCCAGCGGTCGCACTGAAAGGTAATGTTCCTAACCAAGCTTGGACAGGTAAAGAAGTGTCGACGAGCACTTACATGTCTTTGGGTGCAAAGCATTTGTACACATCCCAAAGGACGAGAGATCCAAGCTTGATGCAAAGACGCGACAATGTGTCTTTATTGGCTATGGTCAGGATGATTTCGGCTACAAACTCTATGATCCTGTGGAGAAGAAGATTGTCAGAAGCCGAGATGTTGTCTTTGTTGAAGACCAGACCATAGAAGATATCAGAAAGGAGATGAAGACAATGCCCCAACAATACAGAAATGTGAATCCAGAACCTCAGACACCGGTGCCAGTACGAGTTGAAGATGAGGTTCCCAGACATGAGGGTACAGGTGATGAAGCTCCCAGAGATGATGATCATGATCAACCACCAGTACCAGAAGTTCCACCAACAGTTCCACAGAGAAGGTCTGACAGAGAGAGGCGACCTTCAAACAAATACTCTGCATATGAGTATGTGCTGCTTACTGACGGGGGAGAAACCGAGAGCTACAAGGAGGCTGTGGAAACAGAAAACAGAGAAAAGTGGGAGGAAGCCATGCAAGATGAGATGAAATCTTTGCATGACAATCACACTTTTGAGTTGGTGAAATTGCCAAGAGGCAAACGGGCTTTGAAGAACAAATGGGTGTACAGGGTGAAGCAACAGGAGCACACTTCACAACCCCGGTACAAAGCCAGATTAGTTGTCAAGGGATTCAATCAGAGGAAAGGCATTGACTTCGATGAAATCTTCTCTCCAGTTGTGAAGATGTCATCCATCAGAGTGGTACTCAGCTTAGCAGCAAGCCTCGACCTGGAAGTTGAGCAGATGGATGTCAAGACTGCATTTCTTCACGGAGATCTGGAAGAAGAAATTTACATGGAGCAACCAGAAGGCTTCAGAGTCAGCGGGAAAGAGGACTATGTGTGCAGACTCAGGAAAAGCCTCTACGGTTTGAAACAGGCACCGAGACAGTGGTACGTGAAGTTTGAGTCAGTTATGGGGGAGCAGGGATACAAGAAGACTACTTCAGACCATTGTGTATTCGTTCAGAAGTTTTCTGACGATGATTTTATCATCTTACTGTTATATGTAGATGATATGTTGATAGTTGGCAGGAATCAATCGAGGATTGATAATTTGAAGCAGCAACTGAGTAAGTCTTTTGAGATGAAAGACTTGGGGCCAGCTAAACAGATTCTTGGCATCAGGATCGGACGTGATCGGAAAGCCAGAAGGTTATACTTGTCACAGGAGGAGTACATCGAGAAGGTACTTCAGAGATTCCAGATGGACAAGGCTAAAGCGGTTAGCACTCCTCTTGCTACCCACTTTAGATTGAGTACGCAGCAGAGTCCCTCTACTGAGTCAGAAAGGAGGAAATGAAACAGGTTCCATACACCTCAGCAGTGGGAAGTCTTATGTATGCCATGGTGTGCACGAGGCCAACTTAGCACACGCAGTTGGATTGGTCAGCCGGTTTATGTCAAACCCAGGACGGGAACACTGGAATGCGATCAAATGGATCATGCGGTATCTTCGAGGCACTTCCAAAATGAGGTTATGTTTTGGAAGCAGCGACAAGCCAGTGTTGATGGGCTACACCGATTCAGATATGGCAGGAGATGTGGATACCCGTAAGTCTACTTCGGGGTATCTGATTACTCTCTCAGGAGGAGCTGTGGCATGGCAGTCGAGGTTGCAGAGGTGTGTTGCACTTTCTACAACAGAGGCGGAATTCATTGCAGCGACGGAAGCTTGCAAGGAATTGCTGTGGATGAAGACATTCGTCCAGGAATTGGGTTTCAAGCAGGAGAAGTACATTTTGTACTGCGATAGCCAGAGTGCTATCTATCTCGGTAAAAATTCCACCTTTCATTCGAGGTCAAAACATATCGATGTGAGGTATCACTGGATACGGGACGTCCTGAGCTCAAGGCTGTTAGAACTCAGGAAAATTCACACCGACGACAACGGTGCCGATATGTTCACAAAGGTTTTACTGAAGGAGAAGCTTGAAATCTGTCGTGCCATAGCCGGGATGACAAAACTCTCCACATAGTCAGAGTGGGGAGATTCAGAGAACTACGATTGGCTTGATCCCAACTCAGGGTACGTAGGCAGTCATACAGATGCAGCCAGGGGAGGATCCTTTGGAGGATCCGGATTTAGATGATTAATGGTCGGCTCAGATTTTGGAGCAAATCTTCACCGAGGGGGAGATTTGTTGAAGACAGCAAATGATCAAATCATGCACCGAAAGCATGATTTGATCTTTGCCAGCCATGCCAACCATTGGCAATTGTTGACAGCTCCCCAAACCGCGTGTTACTGTAGCACGCGGTTTGGCATTATAAAAGGGAGCTTCTGAGTTCATTCCTAAGCATCCCTAAATGTGTGAAAGAGTAGTGAGAGTGATTGGTGAGAGTTTTTTGTAAAGCTTGTATTGGAAGTTTTGTAATTCTTTTGTGGATATATAAAAGAAGAGTTTTCTCTCAAATTATCCTCTATTATTGTGTGTTTATTCACAACAGATTCTCTTTAATGACCAAGCTTTCTGGTCAGCACACTCAGCTTCAATAAAACTTCTACTTATTGTTTTTCATTTTTAAGGTAATTGAGAAATCAATCATCGAATAAATCTCTCTAAGTAATGAATTTGTTTGATTAGTAAGGAACTATAGCAAACTTAGCAAGTTAACAAATAAATCACAGACAATGATTTACGTGATTCGGTGGAGAGTGACTTCAACCTACGTTCACGGGAGAAAAAATGGTATTATATTACTGTTCGGGATCAAGACCGACTGAGCTACAAGTGATGTGGTAAACTTACAAAGAGTGTATAATACCTCGGGTCTTAAATTAGCCCGTTACAAATCTCTCAAGTGATCGGAAACTCACAAACTTTCTCTCTCTATCACTAGTTTTTAAATTCTTAACTCTTTTACAAGTTGTGTGATGCGAAAATTGCTAATCCCTAGATCTGAATCTTCATTCCCTTTATATAGGCTCCCAAATATGTTATTCCACCAACCAATGACGTCAACCGTCACCATCAAGCCATCTTGCCCCATGCTCTTATCCTCAACTACTCAACAAATAGTTGTACCTTTTGTCAGCAGAAACCCATCACTTTAGTCTTTTATCCACTGCTGCACACTTTGTTGATGTGACAACCTACAGTTTAACCACTCTGGTGTTATTCCGTCTAACAGGATCTCTTTCCAAAGAGAGTCGTTGATTTACTCCCATCATATCAGCCTTCTAGAAGCTCAAACTTCCAAGTAGGGCATACATATATGCCTTCAACCACAAAATATCCAGTGGTCTCAGCTCCGTTCCTCGAGTCGGCATACCAATGTGAATGATGTTTGGTCAGACTTCCTCCAACTTCCTCAACTAGGTCGGGTCGGTAGCGTAGACGACCTTAGGTCGGATTCCACACACACTCAAATGCTGTCAAATCTAACACTTCTTGTCTGGTTCGGGTCGGTATCCCAACTTGCTTCATCATCAGCAGGTTCTGTCCTCGGGAAAATTCTTCTGTATAGTGGGCACGGTCCTCTCTGTCTGACTTCAGCTTCTGCAGGCCCTTGGACCTTCATCATCCTCTTTTGGCCAGTACAAACCTCATTCTACCCCTACTCGGTATTTGAACTTTCTCGGGGTGAAAAACCACTGTTTTGATTTTTAAAATTCTTATATTTAGTTTATTTGGAACGAAATTAGCGCAACAAACTTGTGGTGTTTTAATATACTGTCAGAAGTTTTATTGATGGATGTTAAAGAGAGAAGCATGCACGAGAAAAAAGTTGCTAATGGAAGTGAAGTTATCAAAATTGCAAGTGAAGAATCTCCAAATGCAAGAACAGAACCAGTTATTAATGGGTATGATCCGAAGCCAATGCCAAGGAGTTGCCCTTCACCTGAGCCTGAGGCTGCAACATTTACCTGAAGCCATACTAATAACCCACAACCCAAAATCCCCATTACAAATGAGGCTGTCCTGATTCGGAATATTGTTCATCAGAATCTGCCCCACGCATTCTCCACTAGCTAGCTACTTCAATGACTTTCAATCACCCAATTAAGTAGAAGTTAAAGTGGTAGATTGATAGGAATATGTTGTTGTTCAATTGTGGGTCTTTTAATGTACATGTATATATAATAAAATATGATTATATTTGTATTTGTAAGTTAACTCAATCAATAAATCATTTTTATATAAATCTTTTGTCTAAATCTAATTGGTATGATTTATGAGAATCATTACTCCTAAATATTTCTAGCCATAAGATTGTGAATAATTAGGACCTTCATAAATCAGAGAGAATGGCATACTGGATATGATCAGCTCTTAAATGAGCTAACTAGTCTCATAGGCTACTAATGGGTTTCGACAGTTTGATGTATCACATGGGTGCATGATTGGTTTATGTCCATCGAATCGACCAACAAGAGTTTTTATATACAATGTTTATCCCATATGTATCGGAAAACACTCAAGTAATGATTGTATGAGTAGTCTTCAGACTTGAGATCTTCATAATCTTACACATGGATCTTGTAACTTTAACATTCTCCTTCTTTGGTTTACAGAGCTAGTCATATTGTGATTGGTTTACTCGTTGATGTGTATGGAAGTTGTGAAGATGTAACAGAGGATTGCCAACTCTCACAGATACGAGTATGTGATATATATATTATATATACACTATAGGTCATTTAATGGGGTTATAGCGATGCTAAAGACGATATTATATTCCCCGAGTTGGGTTGATATAGATGATTAGTGCTTTAAGACTATAGCCATAGAGGTATAATCTCATTACATGAGATTTTTGGATTAGTACAATCACGAATATATCAACATCAAACCTTTGACCGTAAGGATAAACACTATGCATACTATAGGTCATTTGGTCGGGATATAACGAGGCAATAGACTTTATTATTTGTGAATTGTATACGGAATGAATTCTTTTCATTCCTTCTAATTTGGGTACCTTGACATATTACTATATGTTAACCCTGGTCATTAAAATTAGAACTATCGTATGATAGATGTCATTGAAAGGTTTTATGTTTGATTAAATTACCTTGTTTCAATTTTATGTCTAGCTTGAGGGGAACCTAATGAGCGAAGTTCGAATTGGGGATAGTAATGAGATGCAACGGGCTGGGATTTGCCAAGAAAATTGTCCCAGTCTCATACCGTTAAAATCTTATCTCAACCCTCTAAAACCTATCACGTCTCATTTCACTCAAATCCCATACCGCTTCTTGTCTTGATTTGTTCCGCTAAAATTTTTTAGATTATTTTCTTTTCGTCCCGTCCTGTTTTCAAATCGAGACAAAAAAATATGTCTCAAACATGATCCTATTTTGTTCGGGAAGAGATTTGGGAGAAGATATATCACAACTTTGCCTACAGAAGTCCTTACTTCCGAACTCAACCAACTATTCCATCCACAATTTTATTCATTAACTCGACCAACTTCCATCCACAGGTTTATTGATTTACATTTTTTTCCAAAAAAATATAATAATAATAACTCTCGAAATGACATGAACAGGGTTTTTTTTTTTTTCAAAATTTTATTTCTTTCAAGTCCTCAGTTCTCTACTCCCTATATGGCATTAAACACGAAGCGAGACTTTGAGAGTGGTGATCTCTCCGATTAAAAAAGCTTGGGATACATTATATTGGAACTCATTTCTTCTCTATCATATTCATATATGTGTTGTTAGTCAGGAATGAAGATTTTTTAATGTGTTAGGAGGTCACTCGATTCTATTAATTTGTTATTATAAATCTCTTTTCCCATAATCTCCTGATTTCGTCTCTATTATTAACTTACTAATATAAGCTGGTATACTTTATTCATGGCATCTTGCCCTGCATGGCATTCCAATTTCCAAATACGAGAAACTTCGCTCCCCACGTGAGCTTTACAGACACAAAATTCACAATTTAGATAATTATTCTTTCCTTTTGAAAAAAACAAAATTTACTACTTTATTATAATAAGGACATATCAAATCTAGCTGGCTTCTTGAACTCCGTTAAAATTATGTCTAATAAAATATTGTTTTAAAACGGCACATTGCACAATGCTTACTCTACCGATTGAGAAAATCTATAATATAACGCGGTACATATAATAATTAAATAATTTATTATTATTTATAGTAAAATATTAAAAAATAAATATTAAATCATATCTATTGTTTGTTAATTTATTGGTGATATCACGTCACCTAACTTTCATTTCATCAAAAAATTACTCAAACCGATCACCGTATACCTTTATTTATTTATTATTATTATTATTATTTTATTATTATTATTATATTATTGTAATCCAGCCAACGTTTTCTTGAACAGTGAGCCCTCTCAAATTTTGAACTTTGTTTAATCCAGCCAACTGTGTCTGATCACAACCTATGATAATTAAGGGTATCACATATGTTATTTTGATCATTAAATATGTAATTTAAAATATTAAACATGCAAACTCTATCAATAATTATGAAACTTTTGAAAATATCAAACTAGTTTCATATTATTGGTAGAGTTTTCATGTTTAATGATTTAAGTTATATTTTTTTTTTGGAATAGTTGGACACCCCGCCGCCAAACCACCCCTTCCGGGTTTAAACGGAACATATAAAACCCCCGACTATCTCAGACTCTTACAAGAAACGCACTCCCTGAATTCGAATCTGGAACCTCAAGGTGAGATCTTGAACCCTACACTATCAAACCACGCTCTGCTCAATGGTTAAAATAACATGTTTGTACCCAATGGTATTTGATACACTTGGCGTACTATAGATGTGCCCTTCATTTACTCTCATTATACGAAAAATAAATTAGTGTCATGTCAAGTACTAATTTATTTAGGAGTGTGCATTAATCAGTTTTAACCGATTTACCGAACCATTTCGACCAATTTTTTTTTATAATGGTTCGGTTATTGTGATTAAATCAGTTTTTTCGGTTAAGATTTTTAATTTTTTCGATTTTTCAGTTCGGTTAAGGTTATGAGATTTATATAACCGAACCGACCAATTAACCGATTACAAACCATAATTTGAATTTATATATATTTTTAATTAAAACGAAATTAAAATTTTTACCTTCTGCCTATACTGAGTGTAGTTGTAGATTTTTTTTGATGAATTTAAATTTATCTTATGTTTTTAAGCACATATATGATTGTCTTTTTGATGAATTTAAATTTGTATTAATGTGTTAATGTGGATTGTTATTTGTGGAGATTTTGGACTGGTTAATAACCGAATTAACCAAAACCGATCGAAAAATAATGCCTAAGTTGGTTAATGGTTTGTTGGCGACTTGATCGCATAAAAGGTTTTTGATGACGTCAACGCGAATGAAGACTTCGACGTACAAACACGAAGCATTACAAAAAGTGTCGAAGCATATGGGGTGAAGAGCGAGAATATGAAGACTAGCGGCAAATCGAAGATAATGATTAAGAGCTAAATTTTATTGTAAGTGAGTTTACTCAAGTGATCTAAAGCTCTTAGGAATCATACATTTTGCATCACTTGCATTTAAAATGGCTTAGAATGCTAAAAGAATCATTGCATTTTATTTGCACCAAAATGAACTTAATGCACAAGTGCATCGGTAAATGATCTTCTAAAAACTAGAAAACGGTTGAATTAAACTTCAAATGATATACCGTTAGATAGATATGTGTCTCTAGTTTGCTACGGTTCAAACGGAACACAATTCCGATGCATAGAACTTTTGCTAGAGCCTTTTCAGTACAACATGCTCATATGTGCGTTTTCTGCATTCATGTCACATTAGAAAAATTCCATAAAATTCATATTAATGTTTTTGGAGCTGAATGTTTTACAGAAGATATATCTATGTGTCTAGTTTATTTAGAAATTTACGGATCATGATTTGGAAATTTCTAGAGAGAGTTATGGCCAAAATACCAAGTATCGTCCGTCTTGACTGGTCATCAGAACTGAAACCAGGGAGCTCCAAACTGGTCCCCATACCGGTTTCCATACCGGTCTAGCCTTTATTGTGCAGTTACTGAAACCAGGGAGCTGAAACCAGGGAGCTCCATGCCGGTTTTCTCACCGGTCTTCATGCCGGTTTTGGCTGAGAAAATCATGCTCTCTGGAACCAGGGAGCTCCTCGCCGGTTTCCATACCGGTTTGCTCTCCGGTCTAACGAATAGTTTTTTGAACGTTATATAGCCGTTAGAAGCTGTTGCAAACCTAAACCGGCATGCCGGTTTACTCGCCGGTTTTCTCACCGGTTTCGCTGTAAGTTGGGGAATACTTTGCATTTTATTATAAATAGGACCCCAACTCATTTGCCCCAAGTAATAAAACCTAAAGAGACTTAATACACAATCTTCATACATTCTCTAAAGCAAATACAAGAGTGTCTTAAACCTTCATACACTTAAACACTCATCCAAGCTCACACACATCTTCATATCATTTAGTGAACTTAGAACACTTGGGTTTGCTCTCACACAATCTTCTTATTATTTGTGAGTGCCCAAGTGTGTTTTAATTCTTTCTTATCAAAACACTTGTGGTTTGTGAAATCCCATTGTTTGGGTAAATTGTAAAGGTTGTGAGTGCACCTACGAACAAAACTCAAAATTGTAAAAGGGTTCGGAGTGCGCCTTGGCGGAAAACTCTTGGTTACGAGTAAACCACGGAAAACTCGATTTTAGTGGAAATCTTCAAGCGAGGCTTGAGGGAGTGGACGTAGGCACGTTTGGCCGAACCACTATAAATCGCGGTGTCGTATCTCTCTATCCTTATACTTTTACTATTTGCTAGTTTATTTATATTTATGTATTGAGTAGAAAACTTGCATATAGGCTATTAATTGAAATAGAGAAAATTAGCCTAAGTGTCAATTGGTAATAAGAGCTAAAATCGGCAAAGATTTTATAATTCCGCATTTGTAGCGATAACCCAATTCACCCCTCTATTGGGTATAGAGATTATTTGTCGCTATTGCTTGTAGGTACTTTCAAGTTGGTTAATGGTTATGTGTCATCGTATAGTTAAATTGGTTAAATATTTACTTAACTAAATAATTTCGGTTTGGTTAAAAAAATCAAGAATTAACTAACCGAACCAACCGACGTACACCCATAAATTTATTATTTATCATGTTGCTGATTCCAACTTTATAAAAGATAAAACAACCTATTAGTAGAAAAATTTATATGGGACGATACTTATAAAATCGTCCAAACAGTAAATGTCACGTATCTCAATTATTTTGAAAATAATCCATCAAATTAGAGAAAAAATAATTAAGACACGTGTCATTCCCTGATTGGATGGTCCTATAGGATTTATCCCCGTATAATTTTTTCTGTTATATTAGATATCACATAATCCAACCTCATATATTTCGAGACAAAATAGATTATAATTATAAGAAAAATTAATTTTAAAGTCATATATTTATAATTAAAATTTTACAATATAATTAAAAAAATCACTAAAAATATTTTAATTCTTAATTATTTTCTTTTTAACATTAAAATGTTTAAAAAAAAAAATTGTTCTTCCAAAAACCCATCCTTAGCCCATGGTAATGCCCGACCCGATCCAAGAGCTTACCTTACGAGCAATGACGGGAAACTTGTACCGTAGTTTATTACCTATATATTTTTTTTCCTGATTTTATTTTCTTTTATAATCTCAGTGTTACCTGTGACTAGGGATGGCAATTTTACCCGTAAACCCGCAAAAACCCGCCCGCAATGGGTAGGATTTGGTAAATATATTAGTGAGTGCGGTGCGGGTTTGGTAATTTAATGCAGAACCCACTGCGGGTGCGGTGCGGGTTTGGTATTTAAGAAAAAAATGCGGGTATCCGCATACCCGCAATATTATTTTTTATTAATTAATATTTTTAGGACAATATAAAAAAACCTTCATATAAAAACAACTAACAAAACCTAAACCTAAAATATAATCCACAATTCCACACTCCCACTCAGCCGCAGCCCGCAACCTGCCCAACTGAAGATTTTTTGCATGACTATTATTGTTTTTTTTTAATCACACTTGTTAATAAAATTATAATACAAAAATTTGGATTAAGTTAACATGATCAAACGGGAGAAAAGTAAAATAAGCTAGTGTTTACTGCAACTTCAGTAGCTTTCCTGATTCTTCATTACACTTACACCTTTTTTTTTTTTTTGGGATAACCGGGGTGTCCGGGCCAGCTTACGCGCACCTCGACTAATCCCCGGGACCTGTGCCCTGTGCCCTCAGAAGTTTCCCAACACGGATCAGGGTAAGTCGCTGGTTTTTCACACCATGGGGCATGGCCCCAAGGAAATGCATCTAGTGAGATTCGAACCTTGAACCTGAGAGGGAGCAAACCACTAAAGCCCAAAGCCTTTACCACTGAGGCAACCCCTTACACCACTTGAGCCTTGTAAGCATCACTTTCATTACACTTAGCATAAAAAATATGACCAAAGATTGGTGATTACTTTTTAGCTTATTGTCGATTGAGTTGACTAACTTTGATCATTATAATTATGAAGGGAATAACTCGTTTTAATTATGTTTATATGAAAAAATAAACATATGGTATCGAGTCTTTCATACATTATGTTATATATGTACTGTATATACATACATTGCATGTTGTATATGTCAAATAAAAAACAAATGTGAAAACTACGGTTAGCAATTAAAAATAAATTATTTAATTAAAAAAATTATATTATTAATAACACAAAGTAATTCAATATTTTAAAACCCGCAAAAAATCCGTTGGGTACCAATGCGGGTTTGGTAATTTATTTTTATATACGGTGCGGGTTTGATAATAAAACTTAAAACCTACAACAGATATGGTACGAGTTGGTAATTTATTTACATATACGAGTGCGGATTTAGTAATGGCAAACTTGCACCATATCCTACCACTACCATCCCCATCTGTGACCGCCTGGAAAATAATGAGCAACAGTATGGCGTTACACGTGCTTATATCTTTCATTGTCGGATAAAAAATGTCTCCATCCGAATCAGCTCGCTTCTTGTTCATTCCAATTTTTGCTTAGTTCTTTACTTATTTAAGTCCATTATTGTTCAAACTTAGGCTGCTGCATTTACTCTCTGTATCTTTGTTGGATTCTCTCTTAATGACCAAGCTTTCTGGTAAGCACACTCAGCTTCACTAAAACTTCTACTGTTATGATTTTTAAAGTTCTTATATTTAGTTTATTTGGCGCGAAATTAACGTAACAAACTTGTCGTGTTTTAATATACTGTCAGGAGTTTTATTGATGGATGCTAAAGAGAGAAGCATGCAGGAGAAAAAAGTTGCTAGTGGAAGTGAAGTTGTTATCAAAATTGCAAGTGAAGAATCTTTAAATGCAAGAACAGAGCCAGTTACTAATGGGTTTGATCCGAAACCAATGCCAATGAGTCGCCATTCATCTGAGCCTGAGGCTGCAACATTTACTCGAAGCCATACTAATAAGCCACCCAGAATCCCCATTACAAATGAGCCTGTCCTGATTCGGAGGAGGTCACTTGCAAGGTCAGTGTACTCGAAACCCAAGTCAAGATTTGGGGAACCATCTTATATTGATGCTAATGTGATTGTAGAGGATGATGATTTAACATTGACAGAACAATTAGGACATTCTTTAAGTAGAACATCATGTAATAGCAAGAGGTCTATTTCAAGTTTTAGGACTAACTCACTTGCCGCTAAAATGTCATCGATTGCATCTGATGATGATGAGGAGGAGATTTACAAGAAAGTTGAATTGATGAAAGAAGAGAGAAAGAGGCTGACAGCTATGGAGTTGATTCAGTGGGTTGCTTTCTTGTGCATTGTTGGGTGCTTAGTAGTTAGCTTGACTGTGGAGAAATGGGAAAATTTTATGATTTGGGGATTAGAGATTTGGAAGTGGTGTGTGCTTGTGTTGGTTATATTTTCTGGCATGTTAGTGACTAATTGGGTTATGCATGTTGTTGTGTTTCTGATTGAAACAAACTTTTTGCTAAGAAAGAAAGTGCTTTATTTTGTTCATGGTTTGAAGAAAAGTGTCCAGGTTTTTATTTGGCTGGCTCTGGTTCTTGTTACTTGGGTCTTGTTGTTTAATCGCGGGGTCAAGAGATCAAAAGTTGCCACCAAGGTTCTGCATTATATTACCTGGACTCTTGTTGGTTTTCTCATTGGGGCGTTCCTGTGGCTGTTGAAGACTTTGTTGCTAAAGATTTTAGCTTCTAATTTCCATGTCAATAGATTCTTTGATAGGATTCAAGAATCAGTCTTCCATCAGTATGTTCTCCAGACCCTTTCAGGTCCGCCACTTATTGAGGAGGAAGAGAGGGTTGGTAGAGCACCGAGCTTCGGTCAATTGAGTATCAGGAGTAACAAAAAGGGTAAAGGAGCGAAGGACACGAAGATTATTGATATGGGGAAGGTTCATAAGATGAAACAAGAGAAGGTTTCAACTTGGACAATGAAGGTGTTGGTTGATGCAATTATGAATTCGAGGCTGTCCACAATCTCCAATACGTTAGATGAAAGTGTAAATGGAGGTGAACAAGCGGATAAGGAAATCACCAATGAGATGGAAGCAAAAGCCGCTGCCTACGACATTTTCAGGAATGTTGCACAGCATGGTAGCAAGTGAGATATTTTTGCCCTTTTCTTGTGCTGCTGTTCTTTTCTCTTTATGTATATATATCCTGAAACTTTTTTCGTTATGGATAGTTACATTGTGGAGGAAGACCTCTTAAGATTTATGATCAAGGAGGAGGTGGATCTCGTGTTCCCACTAATGGAAGGATGGGAGAATGGACGAATTGATAAGAAGGCTCTAACAGATTGGGTGGTAAGATCGCTATTTCACAGTTTTTTCAATGCTTTCAGTTCTTTAGATCAATCTAATCTGTATGACTGCATGCATTTATCAAGAAACTGTCACATTAGTATAAGCGAACAAGTTTATGATATGCTAGATCTAGCTAGCTCTGTTATATGTTACTGGGAAAGAGAAACTCTGTTTCATTGGTAGAAATTCTTTCAGTAGCATTGGTTAATGTATGTTCATCTTTAACATTTTGTGCAGGTGAAGGTCTACAAAGATCGAAAAGCACTAGGGCATGCTTTAGATGACACAAAAACTGCGGTAAAGCAATTGAACAAGCTAGTGACAGGGATCCTGATTGTCGTGGCAATTCTATTGTGGCTCCTTTTAACGGAAATTGCAACGACAAAAGTTATTGTAGTCCTCTCAACACAACTTGTGGCAGCAACTTTTATGTTTGGGCACACATGCAGGACTATATTTGAAGCTATCATATTTGTATTTGTGATGCATCCATTTGATGTTGGTGACCGTTGTGTAGTTGATGGCGTTCCGGTAACATTTTTTGTTTTTGCCCCATCTTGTTTCTTTTGTTATGAATGTTCAACTAACAACTACTAATATATGATGACTTGCAGTTGTTGGTCGAAGAAATGAACATATTGACAACGATCTTCCTGAAGCTTAACAATGAAAAGATCAGCTATCCAAATTCAGTTTTGGCTACAAAGCCCATCAGCAATTATAATAGAAGTCCAGATATGAGTGATACAGTTGAATTCTCAATTGCTTTCATGACACCAGTCGAGAGGATTGCAGTGCTGAAAGAGAAAATAAAGCAGTAAGCTGACTCTGACCACATTCTTACTTATTTTGTGTAATAACTATGTTGTCAAAGGCGGTAAGTGGGGCAAGGCGTTTTGGTAGTTCAACCGCCGCCTAAATACTGCCTTTGACGAACCAATTGACGGATTGACTAGTCAAACATACAAAATTTTATCTAATATATAAAGAATCATAACTTAAAATACTTAAGCGCCGCCTATAGCATGGTGTAATAATGTTTGGTGCAAATAGGTAGTGTTGATGATTGTGAACCTGATTTCTTGTACACGGATTTTGCACTTGAGTTCCTTGACACAACTTGATTCAGTTCTAAGTTACAATCTCTTAAATTTCGACATTTTAATTTTGATTTTGTATTGCCAGGTATTTGGAAAACACTCCCCAACATTGGCATCCTACCCACAGTGTGGTGGTGAAGGAAATTGAGAATGTAAATAAGATAAAGATGGCTCTCTATTGCGATCACACGATGAACTTCCAAGAATTCGGAGAGAAGAACAGACGGAGAACTGAACTGATGATTGAAATGAAGAGAATTTTTGAAGAACTAAACATAGAGTACAATCTCCTGCCCCAACAAGTTCATCTGGGCAATTTTGGGACAGAATCAACAACCTTGTCTGGTAAATGATCGTTTCTTATTGCCCAAGAATGCTTTGGTAGTACGAGTAAGTAACAAGTATCTGTCAAATTTTGAAGTATCAAATCCCTGCTTTTAGCCTTGAGTTTTATTTTGTGCATCAAGGTACTGTTCGGTTTTTGGTTCATGTTGTAGGGCTTTTCAGACATTTGATTTGTTGCTCTATGGTTTATGTCATTTCCTTTATTCTTGTGGTCTTGATTTTATAGCAGATTTAATGGACGAAACTGGTAAATATAGGGGTGACAAAATGAATTGACGAATTGAATTTGTATAGAATCTTAAACGAATCGAATCAAAATACGATGAATTCGTATTCGATTCGTTTAATAAATGACTCTTAAAAACATGATTCGTATTCGATTTATAAATATACAAATCCTAAACAAATATTTGTTAATTTCTAACATGATTTAATGACATAAATTATCTTAATTTAGTTACATTTAAACATATATGAAATATAATTAATAGATTTATTTAAAACGATCCACCAAATCTAGACACAGTTATTTTTTTATGAGGTAATTAATAATAATTTCTCGAATCTTAATTGAAAATAACAGTAATTAGCAAAAGGAAAATAATAAATGTCAGTGAACTCAAATTCATATTGGATTCATTTAATAAACGAATTAAACGACTCAGTTTTTTCAAATATATATATCATTTTTATTGGAATCGAATCGAAAGAATAAATGAATCATAACTCATATTACCATCCCCTAAATCCTTGTTTATAGATGTTGCCATGGTTTGGTTACTGCCGCAACCGAACCGTAGACTTATGATTCGGTTGTGGTTCGCTCCAAAAGATTAATCCTAATCGTGCAGTTAATCGTAACCGAACCATACAGTCCGGTTAGGGTTAACCATTTTTTATTTTAACTTAAAAAATAAAAAAAATATTGTAAAATAAAAATTTATTGCAAATAAATGTGAAAATATTTTATTATAAAAAGCTTATTCTTAGTTATTTATAAAAAAAAAAAAAATTGTTTTAATTAAAAAACTGGTTCAATTAATTCCATGTTTTTATTTCATTGTCCTCATTGTATAGTTGTCTGCACATGTTAAAAACATTAAGCTCCAACGTCATATTGCCAAAGGATAAATTCATGAATCCGTTCCTATAATTAATTAAAACATTAGCTGTTACTAAAAATGAACGACCAAGTATTACAGGAATTGGCTTATAACTGTCTGCTACAGGTTGTGTTTCCAAGACAATAAAATCCACATGATATATGAATTTATCGACTTGTAATAACACATCTTTCACAATTCTTTTCAGTACCTTAACTGATCTATTGGCAAGTAAAATAATAGTTGAAGTTGGTTTTAACTCGTCAATATTAAGTTGTTGGTACACCGAAAATGGAAGTAAATTGACACTAGCTCCAAGATCAATTAATGCATGTTCAATTTTATGATTTTCTATAATACATTGAATAGTTGGACAATTAAGGTCTTTGTATTTGTAAGGGAATACGAAGAGATATGCAATTTGGACAATTGATATGACAATTTGTATGGGCCAAATTTGGGTCAATGGTAAAACCGTACTTTCACTTCGAACTCAATACCAGGTGAGGCCCAAAGCGATAACACAGCCCATTAAACTCTAAACCATTTACAAAAACAAAATGACAAACCCCTTTAATTATTCACCAACTGTTTCCCTCTTTTCCCAACAAAGAATATATTTCCACATGCAAATTATCCTCCCACCGAAAGCAGAAACAATAAGCATGTGAGAGGCCTCATTGCCAGAAATCACAGCACATTGTGGGTCTCATATACAGCTCATCTGACAGCTACAAGGATGATTCCTCCAATCTATAAAAAATGAAGCTTCACTCCTTACATTGAAGCTTCTACACTCTCAGACAAGCCTCTATTCTCTGACACAAGCTCTCAGAGCTTTACATTTCCTAAACACTTGCCACTGCCCTCACGACCACTCAAAGAGAGTTCAAGGTAACATCAAACCTTGCTTTCACATTTTACATATTTACTGCTCATTTCATACTACTGACTTGAGCGTCGGAGTGCCCCCGGCACCCACCACACTGGTGGGTAGTCTGCTCCCGCTCACTCTATCTTTGTTTTGCAGGATCGCTAGTGCCCCCAACCTACAAATTATCGATTGTGGACCTCGGTCGAAATTCATCATCCACAATTTGGCGCCCACCGTGGGGCCTTAGCGATTCATAGCAGGCAAAGATCTCTCAGTCTACGGTTCCTAAAACACAGCCAACCATGGCTTCTAGCAGTGAACAAACGTCAGATCCCGTGACCACACAGCTAGCCATACTCCAAAAACTATTACGCACCTAAGAATAAGAGAATCAAGCCATTCGAAGCACCAATACAACCCTTCAAAAGCAACTTGAGCAAATCTCTTCAACTTCCCAATCAACTTTACCAGATGATGAGCCTCACTCGACCGAAAAAAAAAAAACACATGCAATGGAGTGACCCACTCGACAAAATTACATGCAAAGGATGAGTAAATGCCCCACGCGCAGTGCATACATGAATAACCACCCAGATGCCACTTTGAGAAATGACGTTTTCATGCTACACTTTGAACATTGCTCTTGTCTTTTGCATGCTTTGGCAGCGTGCACATTGGCTTTAATCATGTTATCAACTATTTCTAAGGGCACATTTCATGCTACATACGTGTAACCTCGTCCACGTGGGCTGAAAAATTGGCATTAATTGGCTTATATCCATGCTCCACATCAACGTGCTTTAGCATACAAACCAAAAATATAACAAATAAAAATTAAAAGGCCACGCATGCTCATTTAAAAAAGAAAAAAGCCCAAATTACAGCCTTCAATCTTGTCACACATCGGCAGAACACGTAGAGCCTGTCATGCGTCCACGCAAAGCCTTTTCCAGCAAATGAGCACAAAACAAAAGCCCAAGACTGCCTTCCAAAAGTCCACTCGACACTGCACCCATTTTCGAATAAAGTCCATCATTTGTCCAAATAATTTTGTGTCACTGGCACGTATGTAGTGTCAATTCTTCAGGTGAAGCTTCTCGGATGGCTGACAGCTGATGTACTGCTTCTTCCATGGGCCTTTGGGGCTGGAAATCAGGGCTTGTTTTGTTTAAAGGCAGTAGAGTGGATTGTGGTTTCTTTTGGACTTTTTCGGCTTTGGTTGTTATTCTGGTTTGGTGTTCATGACCCTGGGCTTTTTGTTTGCTCTTCGGTTGGTCGGTGGCATGGCTAGGCTGGCTTTTAGCCTTTGTTTTGGACTATCATATAGGAGTCCATTCGACCGGATGTTGGTTGACATCAAGGAGTAATGCCATTAAACATAACACACATAAATGTTTTTAATTGATCAATTGTTCCACTCGACATTTATGAGATGATAAAACATATGGTTCATATTATTATCCAAACTACAAGGTGGATGGCTATCAACTTCAGGCTACATGGAAAATTCCCAACACCCATAGACTACTTGGAATGATTATCAACTTCTCAGACTAAATCAAAGGTTAGTTATCATCTCAATGCTACGTTGATTTAATTCCACCAACTCCAGACTACATAGGGAATCTATTATCATGCCTAGTCGAATGAAGAACTTTCTTGGACCTCCTTTAGGTCCAATCGACCAACCTTTATCAGGTTAGGTAGTATGAAAATTCTCATGGACCTTCATCAGATCTAGTAGAGTGGTGATTCTCATAGACATTCATAGGTTCATTCGACCGTGTCTCATTAACCTTTGTCAGGTTCATTCGATAATAGTCTCATGGATAGGTAGAATGAATATTCATTTGGACTTTCATCAAGTTCATTCGACCATAGCTTCATGGACCTTCATCAGGTCTAGTAGAGTGGTGATTCCCATAGACATTTATTAGGTTCATTCGACCGTGTCTCATGGACCTTTGTCAGGTCTATTCGACAATAGTCTCATGGATATGTAGAATGAAGATTCATTTGGACTTTCATCAGGTTCATTCGACCATAGCTTCATGGACCTTCATCAGGTCTAGTAGAGTGGTGATTCTCATAGACATTCATTAGGTTCATTCGACCGTATCTCATGGACCTTTGTCAGGTCTATTCGATAATAGTATCATGGATCGGTAGAATGAAGAGTCTCATGGACCTTCATCAGGGTCATTCGACCGTAGTCTACTGACTTTCATCAGGTCAGGTAGAGTGAAGATTCACACGGACCTTCATCAGGTTTATTCGACCGTAGTCTCCTAACCTTCATCAGGTTAGGTAGAGTGAAGATTCACATGGACCTTCATCAGGTTCATTCGACCGTAGTCTCATAACCTTCACCAGGTCAGGTAGAGTGAAGATTCACATGGGCCTTCATCAGGTCTATTCAATCGTAGTCTCATGGGCCTTCATTAGGCCTAGGAGAGTGAGTGATGGCTTCTTTGGACTTTCATCAAGTCCATTCGACAAGTCCATTTGACCGTAGTCTTATAAATCCTCATCAGGAGAATGAGTGATGACCTTCATGGACCTTCATCAGGTCCATTTGATAGCCCATTCGATAGTAGTCTCATAAACCTTCATCAAGTCTAGTAGTATGAGAATGAAAGACCTTCATAGACCTTCATCAGGTCTAGTAGATTAAAGACCCCCATTGAACCGTGTTAGATCCTATGGAATGAGGAATGAAGACCCTCGTGGATCTTCATCATGTATGGAGTGTAGACTCTCATGTACCTTCATCAGGTATAATGGAGTGTGTAGACTTTCTTGGACCTTCTTCGGGTCATGTGGAGTGTAGACTCCCATGTACCTTCATCAGGAATAATGGAATGTGTAGACTCTCATGTACCTTCATTAGGTATAGTGGAATGTGTAGACTTTCTTCGACCTTCTTCGGGTCCTGTGGAGTGTGTAGACTCACATGTACCTTCATCAGATATAATGGAGCATGTAGACTTTCTTGGACCTTCATCGGGTCATATGGAGTGTGAATCTGATGTACCTTCTTCAAGTATGGTAGAATGAAAACTTTCTTAGACCTCTATCAGATATGGTAATCTGTAGACTCCCTTGTACCTTCATCAATATGTATGGTCGACTTGAAACATAAGATAAAGAAACATCCTCCATATGGGACATCATTATCAACCTTCTGCCCAGTCGACACAACAAACGACATGACTACTCCTAATCCAGATGACATTGAAGTCTCCCCATCGTATGGAGTGTACCCTGAACCTTCATCTGGTTTAGTCGACTGGGAACATTCCCCATGGCTCATGTAAATTCAAGTTCAACATATGAACCTCATCTGGTCTATAAAAATTTGAAGACTCTCCTGGTCCTTGACCAGTAGTATGGAGATTGTCCTGACCTTCATCTGGTTCGGTCGACTGGGAACATTCCTCATGGCTCACGTAGAGTCAAATCGAAGACCTGAACTTTCATCTGGTTCAGTCGACTGGGGACATCCCACATGGCTCATATAAAGTCAACATATGACCTTCATCTGGTCTAGAAAAATTTGAAGACTCCCCTAGTCCTTGACCAGTAGTATGGAGATTGTCCTGACCTTCATCTGATTCAGTCGACCAGGGACATCCCCCATAGACTCATGTCGAGTCAAATGAAGACATAAACTTCCTACAGTCCATACGACATTGTAGCATGAAATTATATCATGAACCTTCATCTGGTTCAGTCGACTGGGGACATCCCCTATAGACTCATGTCGAGTCAAATGAAAACATAAACTTCCTACAATCCATACGACATTGTAGCATGAAATTATATCACGAACCTTCATCTGGTTCAATCGACCGGGGACATCCCCCATAGACTCATGTCGAGTCAAATGAAGACATAAACTTCCTACAGTCCATACGACATTGTAGCATGAAATTATATCATGAACCTTCATCTGGTTCAGTCGACTGGGGACATCCCCTATAGACTCATGTCGAGTCAAATGAAAACATAAACTTCCTACAATCCATACGACATTGTAGCATGAAATTATATCACGAACCTTCATCTGGTTCAATCGACCGGGGACATCCCCCATAGACTCATTTCGAGTCAAATAAAAACATGGACTTCATACAGTCCATACGACAATGTAGTGTGAAAAAAAACTCATGAACCTTCATCTGATTCAGTCGACCGGGGACATCCCTCATGGACTCATGTCGAGTCAAATGAAGACATAGAATTCCTACAGTCCATACGACATAGCGTCGTGTAAAATATACATTGAACCTTCAGCATGATCAATCGACTGGGGACATCTCCCATGGCTCATGTCGAGTCAAGTTCATGACATGGACTACATTTTGACCAGATACTATTACATATCATGTTTCATACGACATGCATAAAATACTCTCCAAATCAAGGACTTCTTGACTTAAAGAGTATGAGACAAACTGTATGGGCCAAATTTGGGCCAATGGTAAAATCTTATTTTCACTTCGAACTCAATATCAGGTGAGGCCCAAAGCGATAACACAGCTCATTAAACTCTAAACCATTTACAAAAACAAAAGGACAAACCCTTTTAATTATTCACCAATCGTTTCCCTCTTTTCCCAACAAATAATATATTTCCACATGCAAATTATCCTCCCACCGAAATCAGAAACAATAAGCATGTGAGAGGCCTCATTGCCAGAAATCACAGCACATTGTGGGTCTCATATACAGCTCATCTGACAGCTACAATGATGATTCCTCCAATCTATAAAAAATGAAGCTTCACTCCTTACATTGAAGCTTCTACACTCTCAGACAAGCCTCTATTCTCTGACACAAACTCTCAGAGCTTTACATTTCCTAAACACTTGCCACTGCCCTCACGACCACCCAAAGAAAGTTCAAGGTAACATCAAACCTTGCTTTCACATTTTACATATTTACTGCTCATTTCATACTACTGACTTGAGCGTCGGAGTACCCCCGACACCCACCACACCGGTGGGTAGTCTGCTCTCGCTCACTCTACCTTTGTTTTGCAGGATCGCTAGTGCCCCCAACCTACGAATTCTCGATTGTGGACCTCGGTCGAAATTCAGCATCAATACTTGCACATACCAAAATTACAACATGAATATAATTTGACTCAAGTTTTTTCTATTTTCTTTAAAGGATAAAGGTAAAATTTAGCTGCAGAACCTTAGGTTGGGATCCATCACATTTTATTTTATTATTGCAGTCTAATTTAAAATACTTCATCACTTCAAACAATTCAGCTTTTCTGTATTTTTTCATTTGAATTATTATTTTATTTTACTAAATATATTACTTGTGAATCGACTTCAGACTTATCATCTTTGCATTTTTTCTCTCTTTATTTTTTTATACAATAAAAATCTATAAAACATAAATTTAATTATAATTTCACAAATGTGCTAAATTAAAGGGATTAATAAAACTATAAATGTAAAATGATTACTTTCTCTTTATTAAATATTACACAAAAAAAAAAAACAAAAAAAAAAATCAAAGAACGGGAAAATGAGGTTCATAACTAAGCTTTCGTATACTTGTCGTTGGCCCCAAATTATTTAATTTTTTTTAACTGGTTCTGGTTTGGAATCGTTGGAACCGTCGGTTAGACGATTCCAAATTTAAGCTAACCGTAATCAAACACGTGGTGATCGATTCGGTTACGATTTACTCTAACCGAATTAATTTGACCGGTTCGATTACGATTTTCAACGTTTTGATTTCGATTCCGAGCTATAATCGCGACCGAGTCTACTTATTTAGATCCAAATAATTATAGCATAGTTGGGAAGTCTACCGAGCATAGCAATCTAATGATATTGGAAAGAAGTAAACATAATCAAATTGAGTATTATTAAGGCCACATGATGGTGGTAAGTTCTTGAAATTTCAGCTTCAAGGTGTCTACTTCAATCAAGGAGATGAAGATCAATCCAGGAGGATAACCTTATCCTCCAAGCCCAGGTATAAAATTTGCCACATAGGATTACATGTGACTGCCACGTCAGCTAAAAATCTCCAATTTCCACCTCTCATTCCATTCTCTTCCCTTCTCTATCCACTATCTAAATCCCACATCACTTGCCAATTTCATTCTACCAAACAAAGAGAGACCAACAAAGCAAAAAAAAAATAATAATAAAAATAAAGGAAAATGGCCTCAGTTTCAATGGCTATGCCACTAAGCTCAGCAACCCACCAGGCAAGCTCTGGATCCTTCATGAATCCATTGCCTGTCATACCATCAAAGGCTGGCTTCTTGGCCAAGCCAAAGTCAAGAGCCAGGCTTCAGGTTCAGGCTTCATTGAAAGAAAAGGCAGTGACAGGACTCACAGCAGCTGCATTGTCAGCTTCAATGGTGATTCCTCAGGTTGCTGAGGCTGCTGGCTCTGGGGTTTCCCCTTCTCTCAAGAACTTCTTGCTCAGCATAGCTGCTGGTGGCGTCGTTCTTGGAGCTATCATTGGAGCTATCATTGGTGTCTCCAACTTTGATCCTGTTAAGCGTAGCTAAGGAAGATTCTCAAATGTACTGTGAATTTCAGAATTTTCTTTGCCTCTTTAATTGAATTGTTGTTCCTGTTAATTAGCAATACATATTTATGCAAGCCTTTGATCTCAATTCACTATTTTGCAACATAAAGAGAACCAAAATCAAAATAGAAATATGAATGGAGAAATGCCTCAAGATTCATTAATAAAACTGGAACAAAGCTGTCATATTATAGATGTTTAAATAAAATATTGACTCCTATAAACACTCCAATGGAGCCAAGAAGTTTTTTTTTGCTCTAAAAACCAAATGCTTTTCAACAAATTGATTTCTCTAGAGAAGTTTTTAAGCTTATATTTCCCAAGCCTCCAAATTGTTTTTGTTGCTTCTCTCTGTACAGCAATTCCCTCATCCCCCCACCAAATTGAGGCTAATTAAGACCTCAATGACGGTTATTATAAGCCACACCATGTCCATGAATAAATCTTGCATCTTCCTCAGTGTAGACATGAGTCTCATTCAACAGCCTGCAAAATTGATGATGAATTTAAAGTCAAGATCCTGGTAAAATTTCATTCATTCCTATGCGACAGAATCCGGGCAATAAAGCATCAATATGTCTAGAAAATGAGAGTAATTAAGATGATAATGCTTATATGGATGTGTGAATAGGCTATAAGAAGTGAGTGTATCACTTATTGATGAAAAGATAAGAGAAACACGATTAAAATGGTTCGGACATGTCCAAATAGATTTTTAAGTACTCTGGTGAAAAAACAAACTGTGTTGCCATATAAAATATAATTTCGAACATAACACAATGACGTCAAAATATCTTTACTGATCCCACCTAATAGGGAAAAGACTTTGTTTGGTTGGTTGGTTGGTTTAGTTTAATGAGATTGAAGAATGTGATGGAAACTTACGATAAATAAACAGCCTTGTTCATGGTGGTAGAGGAGAGGAATGAAGAGCCATTTAGGTAAAGCAATTCATCATTGATCCTGCTTTTGATCCTGTTGTCGATTTCCTCAGCATTGATAGAGAATGGTTGGTCTGAGGCCTGCATCAAAGCCGATGTACATCAATTAACAAAACAAAAATGATATACATACATAAAGTTTTACCTTAAATTTTCCCACTCCGCTCAATGTAGTTACAGTAAATTACTGTAACTCACTGTAGCTACAGTGAGAGGAGTGGGAAAACTTTCGAAAAAACTTTATGTATGTATATCGTTACTCTTAACAAAAAGAACACTAGCAGCCATGTTTTTAACCATATAATTAATTAAGCTTTGTATCAGCATACCATAACCCATCCCCAGGTATCTGCAAAAGATGGCACATGAGCTGTGTATGCCACCACATCTGCAATATTGCAAAACTTTTAGGCATAATTGCTTTGTGAAATTTATGGCTTAATCATCAATTCTGAGTAAATTTTATGAGTGACTTACACTTGAAGACCTGCTTGATGGTGTTGTAAATAGATGAGAACACCTCTTTGTGGGTGAAAATGCCTGCTGGTCCAGCCTATATATATGATCACAGAAAATGTTCCAGGCTCATATATATAAATGGTTAGTTGTTAATACAATTACTTTTGGAATTGATATTTAATCGTGCTTTGTAGCTTCAATTGGAACAGTAAATAAAAAATTCTGAAACCATAGAGTGGATGTAGTCAATTTGCTGAACCACTATAATTTTATGTGTTGTTTCTTTTACTTCTACTTTACTGCACTTGTATTTTCAACAAAACCCTTTTGAAGATAATGCAAGACATGAGAAAATTAAACTGCTAACAGGCAGATTAAAAGAGATGGTTACCTGGGTAACAAAGATGCCATTGTCATTGAGCTTAGGCTTCAGAATTCGCTCGTAGAAAGATTTTGTGTAGAGTTGATAGCAAGGCCCTCCTTCAACTGGATCAGCTAAATCTCCAACTATGACATCAAATTTCTCATTCCTCTTCTCCAGTTCAGCCCTAGTCACAATTATTTCAAACAATCAATGTAAACATATAATTGACTACGCTCATATCATAAAATCTTATGTATCGGCAATGGATTTGGACATGGACAGCCCACTCCTGATGCCGCACATGGTTGGAGGCAAAAAAATATTCCTTACTTGGCATCATTAACAACAAGATTAAGCTTCTTGTTACAGAATGCTTCTTCATTCACAGTCAGGTATCTGCGGCAGAAATCAACCACTTCCTGGAATTCACAGCCGAAAATATCAATACATAGACTATATATATATACAAATAAAAATCCTGGCCAATAATAATATACAAATACCATCGATCAGCATAAAAAAGTACCTGGTCGATATCACACATGACCACTTTTTCAATAGACTTGTGCTTGAGAGCTTCCCTTGCAGCTGACCCTTCACCACCTCCCATTATGAAAACCGTTTTGGGGCTGTAAATGGTAAATATATATTTTATTTGTTCAAACTGGCTTCAATATCATCATTTTTGTTAAACAACAGTATAAAAATCAAATTTTAAACATCTGTTTGATATAAATTGTGGGAATATTTATACTCTAAATCCATAATTTTGTGAAACACAGATGTTTATGAAGATATTTATCCGGTCTTTAAATTATTTTATTTTAAATTTGATATTCAGTCACGTGTTCGAACGGTAAAAACTATCTCTATGAGAAAAAGGAATAAAACTACGTACATCAGTATATTTTTTTTAGACCTTAGTTATAATGAAAGATTTATACATTAGGTAGGACTTTTTTATATCTTAAACCATTTAATCTAATTTTTTATAATATTATATCCATATTATATAGTATTGAGTATTATTATTATTGCAAATGGATAGACTCACTTTTGGTGACACAAGAGAGGAGGGTGAATCAAGCATTCATGATAAATAAATTCATCCACTTCAGCACTCTGCATCTTCCCATCAATCACCAACACCTGTGCATCAAATCAATCCCATTAACATATAATTATTATAACATGAAATGGGATCTCATTGTGGAAAAAAAAATGAAGAAGAGAGAGATTTAATTTATTTAATTAATAAATTAACCTTCCCAAAACGCTTTGTGTCCAAAAGAGCAATATCCTGGAATTCGCTGGTCCCTTTATGCAGCACTCTGTTGAGACATAAAGTGTTAGATTCATTGCATTTATTTATAGGTCATGCTAACGAGTATTCTAAAGATACCCATTAAAGATTCATTTTAGGAAATTTTTCACATCTCTTTTATTGATAATGCAAAACATTAATTATTTTTTCTTTTTTCCCATAAAAATTTTCCTAAAATAGATCATTAACGAATGTCATCTTAAGTTTTGAGTATCCAAAAGGAACTCCTCTATCTTAAGTTTTTAATTTAATTTCTCTCTCTTAAACTTTTATGGTAATAAATTTTTTTAATAGAAATTATATGGGAAATAACAACTAGATTTTAATGCAACTCCGTATTTAATCACTAAAAAGACCTATTTGGGATACATAATCTAAGAGTTAATTAATAGGGGAGTTAACTAATTAGTCTTCTAAAAAAATTAATAGAGAGTAATTATCCACAACACAAAGGAGTTGATGACAAACATCTAGCGACTAGCATGGCCTCCCATTTTTTCCGAAATTACAAAATCATAATCAATTTTGTTTGTTTGATGGAATAGTTTTTAAATAATTTATTTATTTTTTAATGTTTGACCACCCATTTTCAAATATCAAAAGAACTAGGAGACTAAAAAATAATTTTTCACAATTGCCTACTTCTACTTAAAATTAACATTAGATTTTCAAACGTCAAAATCTCTTAAAAAATAAATATCAAAAAATATTTTGAGTAAACATCATCTTGTTAAATTATCATAGCATGCATATAGATTATTAATTTGGCAATGAAATTAACAAACCTGTTCAAAGCAAAGGACCATTTGAGATCATCATCAATAACTTCCTCAAACCAGCAAGAATCTTGGAGGTTACCATTGGGATGATTTTGATTGATATTGTCATTGCAAACCTTAGAGAAATTATTTTCAAATAAGATCTCAACAGCCTCAGTACCCATGATCACACAAATGAGATAATTTAAGAAGATGGGTTATAGCTAGCTATAAGAAGAAGATTTTGTATGAGGATTCTAATACATGCATAAGTTCTTTTTATAGTGAATAATAATAATAATAATAATAATAATAATAATAATAATAATAATAATAATAATAGCTCCAAAAAGTGAGATTATGCTTTGCTAACACGGGCAATGATTTTGTCACAGACAGTCTCACAGATTTTCTGTCCACTGCTACTCATAAGGATGGAATCCACATCAGGAAAAAATTCTATTGTTACATCATTCATATAACAATTCAATATTATCTTCTCACGTTTGATAAAATAGTAAAAAAAAAAAATATAGTTTTGTTTAATATAATCTTACATATTATATAATTATTGGTTGATGCTATCATATAATCAATATAACGGTAATATCAAAAAATTATTCTCTCATATGATAGGTAGTATGCCAAGCTGGCAGAAGTTTGAGACGTGAGTTGTAATCTCAAGTGAGTTGGATTGAAACTTCCAAGAGATTGGATGTGATTCTAGCAATTATCAAGCAAGCATGCGCGCGCAGTGCGAGTTGGGGGCTTATGAGTTCGATATGGGACCCAAAAAAAAAAAATGGTGGGGCCCACGTGGATGAGCGAGTACAGCTGGCGAATTATGATTGGCAATGCTGTTCGAGGTGGGGTACTACCCTGGTAAGAATCGAGACATCATCGGTTTATCCATACATTCATACGGGTCCAATTACTCTGATATGGATGACATGTAATTTCTCCGATATTCCAAAAAAAAAATGTTACTAAATAGCGGATATAACAATACTAGCTGCATTTCCTCGATATCCAACTCCTCCAATATCGAATAATACCAGTATTCAAGGAGTGCAACTATTCGATATTGTAGTGGATATTTTAAACTTGTTTTTCACAAGCATTTTTTTTTTTTTAAAAAAAAGAAGGTGTCTTAATTGAGAGTATCCACAAACTGAGGTGTTGCTTGTGCTTGGTAGTGGGTGTACTGAAAAGCCTACCAAAGGAGAAGAATGAGGGGCAAGTGGGGCTCACAAGAAATTGCATATATGCATTGTTGAGTTGAGCGTGGGATGATTCCACTAAATTAAATTTTACAACAATTTTTTTGTGGAGAGTCCACTCGATGTACATATATTGCATGCTATTATTGTCTTGTGTCTTCATCATATCCCCCTCCCTTTGGTATTTATTTTTTGGCCTGCCATTCAACAAATGTTGAGCATTATGCATTTCTATATCAACTACAATTAATTAGGGTTTTTCAAAAGAAATATTACAGGTAGGATCAATGATAAAATCAGAATTTGTGTTATTAAACTTGCTTAGGATTTGTATTGAGAGTGGTTCTATAGTTTGTAGTTAAAAACATAAAATTAAGGTTTGTTTGATGTGGTACTCGTGAGAATATTGGGAGGTTTGGCAAACTTAAGTGCAGAAGTGACACAAGATTTTTTTGATTTGCATAAATGACACTCTTGTTGAGACGGACATTCTTATCCTGTTGATATGATTACACTAATAATATTCAAGTCATAAATGGATAATGTATTGAGTTAATATAATATAAATACGATACGATTAATAAACGAGTTGACACGATATGACACAATTATTAATTATGTCAACTTATGTTGTTGGGTTTTGAGTATTGGCTAATTCAGTGTCAAAATATTATTTAATTGAATTGTAATGAGTCTCGAAGACCTCAAAATAATTGTACATCATTTGAAAGACATTATATGCAGATTTCACGTCAGGTTGAAGTTACCACATACAAGTTGTGTGCAAATGGACGTTCAAAGATCCACTCCAGGGAGTTCACGTTCGTAGCACGTGTAAATCCATGTTTGAATGAGGAATACAGTTGTTCGGCGTGCGTTCGGACGCCAATGTGGACTCATCTTCTTAAAGCTCGTTTAAATGGCAGTTTCAGGGCTTGAGAACCCTAAACTATATAAACAAAATCTAAACTACTTCATTAAGGTTGGAAACATAAAATAAAGATCCTCCATATCATTTATTTCCTTCTTCTTGAGAATTCACTTTGAAGACTTCATTAATTTCATGTCTTTTCTTTTTGTGGTTAGCCTCTTCATTGATAAGCATTACAACACCAAACACAAACCAAACCATAACTTTCAGAGTTTTAGGTGAAGATTGGAGGTCGGGGTTCCAGAATCATTGGTTGTGGATTTGATCCACTCAGAGGCTTCAAAGGTTCTAAAGAAGGATGTTTGGTGCGGATTCAGAGAGGTTCTTTAGATTATTACAATAGATGTATTTGACTGGAAAAAATTATTGTCATAAGTCTTATCCTAATTGATTTTCCTCTACAAAAAAATTTACACTTCGTAAATAAATTGTTTATCGCTTTAATTAATTGCTTTCGTTATAATTTAGGTAAAATAATTATAGAATGTTGAATAGTACATATAATCCATTAATTGATCATAATGTTATCACGAAAAGGTAGTGCGCTTTAGGTTGCAATAACTTTTTTATTCTTGTAGTAATGGGGAGACAATGTTGCAACAAGATATTATTATTTTAAATGTTTTGCAAAAGCATAAGGTGTTTTGGTCTTTGTTCATTGTAAGGACGGCTCATAAATCACTTTCAACGCCTTTGTGCTTATATTTCTTTTTTGTAAACTAAAGTCTCAACTCAATCCACTTTTGTCCAATTTGTCCCATTAAAGGTCAATCACTTTAATAATCCAAGATCTCCAAAGTCCAAAGAAGTCAAAACTTTTTTCTAGTTTCGTTTTCTCAAAAAAAAAAAATAAGTGAACTATTATACCCATGTGTTTAATTTATTTATAGTCCGTTACTTGATAGTATATAGTTCATGATCTGATCTTGAGGTCTGACACGTTTAAAAAGTGATTATTTACTCCCAAATATAAGAGTGTCGAAGTAATAAAATGACCCGGTAAGTCCGGGATCGATCCACAGGGAATAAATTTAATAAGATAAAATAATAATTCGACTAATAAAATAAAATAATAAAATAAAATACTAGGGTTAGGGGATCCACTCTTGATATTTCAAATATAAAATAATTTTTACTTTTTATAAAATATAAATTATAATTATTTCTCAATCAATTTATTTCATAATTATCAGATATTAATTATACCAACATATGTAATTCGTCATGTCGATAATTAGTCATGTCAATGTACTAAATATGTCAAAACATATAAAATCAGCCATAAAGGCGGTTATAACATTTATCTATGACAAGTCCTGCCAATGTACTAAATTATGCCAAATATATAAAACCAGCCATATAGGCGGAACTGTATTGTCTATAATTAATCCAGATCTTTAATAGTACACTCTCTCTCATTTATGGGATTTAAGTATTATCTGTGTCAATCGGGGACCGTCTACAGCTAGTCAAGAGTCTTC
>SKCR01008938.1:0-45291 GCA_019454045.1 Zanthoxylum bungeanum | reverse complement strand
TCGGACTCGAGCAAAATCAAATCGTTGTTTGAACATCATTAATTATCAGATTAATGAATTGGATTAGATTGATTGATAACATGCTTGTGTGAATATATGGTTGCGATGCATGAATAATATATATCGGATGGATATTAGATGGGTGGGGCAATTTTGGAAATTGTTGTAATAAATTTAGAATTTATTAATTGGACCTGCGTGTCCAGCCTATTACCTCCTTACTCTATATATTTCTCTTCTCACCTATTCCCCTCAATGTAAATGAGGTTTCTTTAGAAGTGTTATGTAACGAGTAGAAGTAATACATGTGCTAGCGGGGAGAGGAAATTGAGAGATTTATTCTAGGACAATGTGTTTAAGTATCCATCCGCATATCATTATTATATTTATTACGCGCCTTATTATGTGTTTAGAATGCATGTTTAAGGGTGTATGATGATGAGACCTAACAAAGATAATTAATTGGTGCCAATTGCACGCGAAAAACCCTCACAAAATATTAAGCGTTTTTCCTTCCATTGAGTGATTCTTACTCAAGATCCAAGACTGGCATTGGTTTGTTGGCCAAAGTCAAGACCTTTGTCCGTCGAGGATGTGTTTGAATCACGAAGGCTTTGTTCCATATTGGTGTCTTGTCCAAGTTGTGATTTGTTGGCCAAAGTCAAGATCACTTCTTGTCTATCGACATTGATTACGAAGTTTTCCACGGTCAATGGGTTCCGCTTAACTGGGATCACTAAGTTTATTGTGCCAAAGCCAGGCTTAGTTGATTCAGAGGAAAAGGGTTAGGGCAATATATTGGATATATTGGCATATATAAGATATATGTTTCGGACTTGATGTCCACCTACTGGATCTAGGAATTGGATGAGATCCAATTGATCTTAGAGATCTACCTAGTTAATTATCATACAATTTGTTGGCCAAAGTCAAGATTGTGTGTTATTTAACAGGATCCTAGCCCACTAGGAAACAAGGTTTCCCGAGTACTCAACAGAGGGTTAGAGGCTCGTCGAAAAATAGTGGGAGGCAAGTATTAAATTTGCAATATTCGTTTAGTAACTTGCCATACGTGCTCATATCATTTTTCGTCAATATAAATTAATATATTAGTTGGACTAATATTAATGTTGTTTTAAATTAAACAGTTGGACTGTATTCAAACTAATTCATTATAGTTGATTATATAATTGGATTATAGTAATCAATATATTTGAATTAACTATTTCAATTAATAGTTGATTTTATAATTGGATTATAGTAATCAATATAATTTAATTTAATCATTTGAATTATAGTTGATTATATAGTTGGACTATAGTAATCATTATAATAAATAGTACCTAAATCGTTGATTAAATAGTTGGACTATTAGAATCAAGATAAATTGAAAGATTAGTGTTTAAAACATAATCCTGGTGAAAATGTATTTAAACAACTTTAATTTTCAAATTGGGAATAAAACTTCAGGATAGTCCTGAAAACTAAAAAGTTACTTTATTAGATAAAATAACATCTTAGGCATAAGCCCGGAGTTAAGCAAATAGTAGAACATGATATTTGGAATATTCATGTGATGATAACTTTAGTGCTACTTGCCATATTGCAAACCTTAAGTATGATAATGAAATTGAAGGATCTTCATAGATCTATCCCTAGATCTTAGAAGTACTAAATTGCAATAGTGAACACTTGGAGAGTTAATGGCTATTCTCAAGGAGACAAAGCCAAAGTTTTGCAATATGGCAAGTAGCGCAAGGCGCACCTTACTTCGACATTCTGGAAGGCCAAGGCTTGGCCAAAGCTTCTGGGTATGGAAAAGGGGCAAAGGCAAAGTCATTAGAATCTTCTGGGAAGATAAATGACATATCCCAAAAATGTCTGCCTAAACTGTGGCAAACGGGGACACGGAAGCGTGACTGCCGTATGGACAAGGCAGACTTGAAGGAATTGAAGACGAGCAAGGCTCTGACTCAAATAAGTTTGTTCATAAACATGTTCACTACTAGTATCAAAATTGGATTTTAGATACTAAAAGGTGGTACATAAATATGTCCTGATGTGCAGAATCTGCTGAGAGCAGGATACTACTGACTTCAGATGAGATTTATCTGCGAATCGGAAACGGGACGAAAGTCGTTGTTTTAACCGTAGATACCTAAGTTTAGGAACTACCCTTCGGGTGTGTACTTAAATTAGGAAACTGTTAAAATGTAACTAGTTTGACTAGAAACATTATCTCTGTATCAGGGTTTAACCCGTTGCGGGTATACCTTTATATTCTAGAACACTAAAGTGTTTTATTATATAAAGATGATATTGAGATAAACACATTAGATGTGAATAACAGTATTTATATTTTGAATATAAATAATCTCAAACATATAATATGACAAACGAATAGCTCAAACTGAATAAATCAGTTGAGACTTATAAGTGGCATTGTTGTCTGGGACATAATTAAACAAGACTCGTATATCCACACTTTCGAAGAGTGGGTACTAGGACAAATTTGATTCCATTCAAATAATGTCTACGAATATATTTTATTGGGCAAAGTGCCTAAAACACTATTTACTTGGTAAAAGTGTAGTGCCACCGATCTGTTAGCCATAGTTCATAGTGACGTAGGTGGGCCCATATCTAGCTAGGCTAGATGTGGATATGAATATTTCGTGACCTTCACGGATGTGGCATCGCGTTATGGTTATATGTTTCCTTTGAAACACAAATCGGAAACTTTTAGAGTTTCGACACGAAATAGACAAACAGATCGGCTAAAGTATTAAACCATCACGGTTAGACCATGATGAAAATATTTAAGCAATAAGTATCTTAATACTTGAAAGAGTACAGTATTCTTTCAATGAGGACTCCTCCCGGAACACGTCAATTTGACGGTGTGTCCGAATGGAGAAACCGAATTTTGTTGGACATGATAAGGTTAATCATGAGTCGCTCTGAGCTACCATTTCCTTCAACGGATACGCATAAACGGTGCATAACTTATTTTGAATAAGGATCTATAAAGATCTATTTGACATACTTCATATTAGATATGAACAGGAAAGAAACCGGGTTTCTCATTCCTGAAGATTTGGGTATGCTAGGCATAAGTTTGGATGATACCAAACTATAACCCAAATCGGATAAGTGCCTAAGTTGTAGGTTATCCTAGGGAAGCAAACGTATAGTACTTATACAACTCACAAGAGAACAATTTAATTGTTGCTCACCATGCGTTTTTCCTAAGAGGAATACCGATATGCAGTGGTAAGTGGGAGGAAAGTAAAACTCAATGAAAATCGGAGTAATACTATTCCAGGCACCGATTCCTTAATGCAACACAAATAGTTCATCAAGGATGAAACTATACCAATAATCTTCGAATACACAAGAACCGCGTAAGTCGCAGAGAGTCAGAAAGCAACCTGGGGTACGGGTTTCTGATCTCACCTCATAAAGATGTCAATCTTATGAGGAATATGAACTGACTACGTATGAGGAAGTGATACAAGGTATCGACTCCCTATTATGGCAAAGTGCCATGATATCCGAAATGGATTCCATGTATACCAACTAAGTTTGGATGCTAGTTGTTGTATCACAAGGCATTGTGCCTATATAAGTCTTTAAGGAAGACATACATAGGAGGCAACATACCAACGTACTAAGCTAGGCTTGTAGCGAAAAGGTATCGTTATCAACATTGTGTCGATTACGACGAAACCTTTTACCTATTGCCATGGTTAAATCCATTTGGATAATGCTTGCTAATGCTGCATGTTTCATTATGAAATGTGGCAGCTAAATGCCAAAACCGCTTTCCTTAACGGAAACCTTTTGGAGGATGTTTTCAACATCCTGACGGTTTTATCGTATCATAACTAGCCAACAAGGTTTGCAGGTTATTCGATCCATGGATGGATTGAAGCAAGTATAGTATTCTTGGAATTATCATTTTGATGTAATCATAATGGTGTATGATTTAATTCAAAATGAAAAAGATTCTTGTGTATATAAGGAGGTAAGTGGGAGCGCACTGACAGTGAATGTCCTAAATAATGATGATATAATCATTTCTTGGAAATGATATTCCGCATAATACAATCAGTGAAAGCTTGGCTTTCGAGAAAATTCTCCGTAGAATTTTTGGGAGAAACAACCTTTATTCTAGGAATAAAGATCTACTGGGATAGATTTAAAGTTGTTAATACTCTATGAGAACTCGTACATTGAAAAAAATGTACGCGACCTGGTGTCTCATACGCTTTGAGCATATTGAGTCACAATCGGGCCAATCCAAGTGATAGTCATTAGATTGAAGTTAAGAACATCCTTTAGTATCTTAGAAGATCTAAGGATGCTGTCTTAAACTATGGAGAAGGAGAACTTGAAGTGACTGGGTTCACTGCTGCAAGTTTCCTAACTGATAATAACGACTATAAGTCACAAAACGGTACTATACAGTTTGAATAACGGAACAGTGAGCTGGAAATCTTCCAAGCAAGATATTGTTACCGAATAAACAACACAAGCGAAATATTGATGCGGCTGAGGCAGCAATAGAAGCCTTCTGGATTGATAATAATCTAATTAGATTAGATAAAGTTCTGTTAGCAGCTGAGCTAGGCTACAGCGCAGGCTAAAGAATTAATGGTCTCATCAACGATCCAGATATATACTTCGATATTCATCTGATTCGTTCGGATCATACATCGTGGCGATGTGATGATCGAATAAATCGCATCAGATGATAATCATGTAAATCCACTGACGATAGCATTTTCTCAGCAGAAATTTGAGCGAACCGTACATAGTTCGGGTGGTAGGACACTTGAGTGACTGGCTATAGGCCAAGTGGGAGATTGTTGGACAGTTATGACCCATAGCGTCACTATTTGTACAGATCATGGTGTTGTTTTACAAATTAACTATGTGACAAAGGAAATTACTCTTTTATCATTTGTGATTAGATCACCAAGATGTATAAATGATGAAAGGTCCATATGATTAGTTCCTGGATTGAGATGATATGAGACAGTATCAATCCACGAAGGTTTAATCATTAAATATCCCTAGTCAGAGTATTATCGAGATTGGACATCGATAATGCGGAAAAGACTAGTATTACACTTGTGCGCGTTGTGAGGGCATAACAGCATAGTTCTCATATATTTGGGTATAAGATACTCATGCAAGTGTAAGTAGGAGGTTGTGTTTTTCCGATGGTACGGAAAATAGCTTTGCTCTGGATAGACCCCTCGGAATTCCATTGGTAGTATGACTATGTGTCTATGGAAGTCCGAATCAGGGTAGGTGTATTTGGTCTTAACCTGAGACTTGCACCGCTAATACTTGCGACAATCAATGTACTTTGGTTTAGGTCGTTCAGGGCTTTAACCGGTTCTGTGTACGCCTCTTCTGGGTATATTGAGAATTGTAGTATATTGGGTGTGATATCGAGATGGAAGTATCACTCCAGTCATAGTGGAGATGATGATGACGTAGGATACGGAACTGGTTCTCTTATGTACTGCAGTCATCGGGATAAAATGACTAGGTTATGTTTATCCGATATAGAGACTAATTACCAGAGATCCGATATGTACTTCGTACGGGTAGACATATTTCCAGCCCCAGGCCTTGCACGTGACATCCGATACTGGATACGCAATACTACGTATACTACGCCTGATATAGATCACATATTCCTGTAAGGATATTTCTGGAGAATTGGGTAGGCATGGCGCTTTGCTAGAAGCCAACCTTGTCTTGTAAATCGGTACAAATGTAGTACTAGGTACGTACGTGTTCGGATAGTCCGACGACCGGATTTACTGCCAATATATCCGGAGATCTCATGTGTCGCTTCCCGAAGATTCACCGATGACGTATGACTCGCACTTTATTAATCTAGGATTAATTAGATGAGAGAGAAAATTAATCTGGGATTAATTGCGGAGATATTTTATCTGGGATAAAATATTAATTAAAGAGAGAAAACGATTAATTTGGAATTAATCGATAAAATAATATATTCGATATATTATACGAAATTGGATTTTGACACGGAATTAAATTTAGAATTTAATTCGGGCGAACGAGTTAATTTGGAATTAATTCGTTAGCGATGTGAATAGTAATTGTGCTAGCCATAATTATTTAATTACGACGCAACGGAAAATTCGTTAATTTGGAATTAACGAACCCGAGCCCGGGAGCGTTTGCGGACGCACTCGCATTTCGAATTCAAGTGCGGCCACAAGTCACATCAAGCGTCAAATCACTAGTCACATCAAGCGTCAAATCACTTGTCACTTTGAGTGATGTGATGTCAAGTCACTTGTGATGTGAATAGTTGATGTGGGTTGTTGAATGCATTTAATGCATTTTTGCCTTCAAAATTTGTTGACTTTTTGAAAGCCATTTCTATTTTTTTTGTATATGTTATTATTGATTTTGGAAATCAATTTAACCTAACACAACTCTCTCTTTCTTCTTCTCCCTCACATGCCCAAGGGGCTGATTTTCTTCCTCCATTTTCACTGTCAAAGCCGAGAATGGCAAGGAGAAGCAAGGTGATTTTTGCGGTAAAAATTACCGAGTGCTAGCACACTTTCGGAGTCTTGCGAAGGTGATAGGAACCGCACCCGTGAGCATGGAAATACAACACAAAGCTTTGAGCTTGATGGGTGATGACCAAATTCTTGGAGGACAAAACAGCAGTAAAATCGTGAGCTTCAAAGGGCTTAAAGAGTTTTGGTTGTTCGTCGCATCGCTCAACCGCTCAATGTAAGTATTCCGCAACTTCCTTGTTGTATTCAAATGTTGTTTCATTGCTTAAAAATGATCGGGTTAGACCGTAGAAACCCAACAGCTTGTGCCACCTTCTTAAACTTTGTCGCTCCAGTGGTTCCTGAAATAAAAGAAAGAAAATCAGGAGGTCTCATATGGTGCTTGACTTTGAATGGGAGTTCCATTCTGTCAGCTTCTGGGCGGTGTCTTTGATTTGTACCCCCCACACAATGTTGTTTGACCTGAATGCATGAGATCTTCAATATAGTCAAACATTTTCTCATATTTGTTTTGCTTCTTGCTCCTATTTTCTTCACAGATGTATTTTAAGATTCTTTGTTCAGCTCTTCATCTGTCATCTGTGAAATGCATGATCTATATATGTCAACCTGAGGATGTAAAGATATAAATGATTGTAGATTTTTATCCTCTGTGGTTGGTATGAATGGTTCAGGTAGCTCTTTTCCAAACATCAGTGCAATGTATGCTCCAAGATCTTCATTTTGAGAATACAGAGTTTCATCCTCCTCATTGTTGGTGTAGTTGGTACAGACAGCTCTGCTACTTGTTCCTCTTCAGAGTCCGATGAACTATCAGCGACCAAAGAATTATCCAGATCAAATTGAAACTTTGCTGGTTCGGGCTCATGAACTGATACCTCTGATTCTTGATACTGCTCAGCTTCTTTCCTCTGTTAAGATGTCATCGTGAAGTGCTTCGTACTCGAAGGCTTCATCAGTTTTCTTCTGAAAATTCTCCCTTGAGGTATGTAGCTCAAATTTTCCAGTTATTGTCTTGCTTGATCTGTCATTCTTTGTAAGATTGTAGTTTGGTTTTCTATTTGACTCTGAAATAATTTCAGCCATTGCATCCAACTTTTCATCTTGTTTTTTTGAGCCAATATTTGAACATATCAATCACCCGATCTTCCTCTGGTGTTCTGGTTCTTGATAAATATCGTAGGTGGATGGTGGATAAGATGGAGAATGAGGTTCAGTGAAATATGTTGGTTCTTCATACCATGAAGGATTCTGATAATGCTACCACCCTGAAATTGTAGAGGTATATACATTGATTGCTCGGGTGATTACCATCACATATCTCACATCTACCCATTGCGTTCTGAAATGGTTGGAAAATGTTGTATTGATTGGTTCTGACATCCAGTGATAATTGGGCTGGACAACAGGCCTCAGAAACCCGGACTGCTGCTCTCTGATATGAGGTGTATCTTCACCTCATAAGCTCGTAATACTACTTCCAGCGCTCCCAATAATGTTCTATTTTTCAACCCCCTGAAATAAAAGAAAGAAGTAAAAATTACAGATAAAAATACAGAAAATTAGATACAGTAAATAGATAGCTTCAAAATTAATAACGCAAGAAAATAAGTCCCCGGCAACGGCGCCAAAAACTTGATCGGTGGTAAACACACACGTAACGCAAGCACACGTATCGCTCAAGTAGTATAAAAATATCGATCCCACGAGGACTTAATTTCTACTGTTGTTATTATTATTACTGATTCTATTTATTTACAGGTATCTAATAAGGATGAGAAGAGAATGATTGCTTGATTGGTTGGTTGAATGGATTTGCTAAATAAATAAATAAATAAAAATTATAAAACAAAGGAAATTAATAATAAAGAAAATATATCTAGGGTTGTGATTCCACACAATATTATTCTAATGATGAATTGATTCTCTTATATATGCGTAAATAAATTAGTCTGTTAACTGGAACACGAAGATATGTAAAAGCTTTCTTCCGATGGTCAGATGCAAACACCCAAACCAAAGTAAACCCAATTAACTATATTCCTATTTAACCAAGTTATACAATTCATTAAGTTCAAGTCCAATTGTGGCTAGCCCCGCCCGACAGGTATAGTAATCATGTAAGGAAATCTACCTAAGGGCCATCTACCCCCAGATGAGATCGTGAGCTATTGAATCTAAGTTGAAAACTAAAATCAATTTTCCAAGTTCATTTTAAGTTTACCATATCAATCTTATTGTGGCCATTAATAAGAAGCATTAACTTAAGATTCAATAAATAACCCAAGTATTAAACATAATATAATTTAAATCAATTACTAAACTCATGAATATTGTGCTTCATCACTTCCCTATAATAAAAGTTAATTATTGGGGGTTAGGTGTGATGATTGGTATTTATATCACTATTTCCCACTCATTTTAACCTAATATTTTGTATAGTTTCTTGAGTTTTTTGTGAACGTTTTGATGTGTTTTGTGTTATTTTTGTAGATAAATAAAGTTTCAGGACATTCTGGAGGTGATTTGGGCCAAACACGAAAATTGGACAAATAGGACATTGGTAAATTGTCAGCGTCGCGACGCCAAGACCTTTCCGCGTCGCGACGCCTAAAATGCGCCGAACAATGCTAACGTGCGCCGGTCCACAATCAGAATCTGAGAAAAGTTTGACTTTGCTAAAATGCGCCGTGCCACGTGTCACCATCACAGCCGATCTGCTAACATGCGCCGTGCCACGTGTCAGCATCCTACGGTGCCGACAGTCATCATCGCACGTGTGCCACGTGGCATCCTACGTGTCTCCATGTCATCAGCCACGTCAGCAAGTCAACAAGTCAACATTGCCACGTGTCGTGCCACATCATCATCAGCCAATCAGGAAGTGCCACGTGTCGCATCCTACGGTGCCGACAGTCTCTTTCCCACGTGTCGCCACGTCACCGCCACCACATCACGCCACGTCAGCACGTCAGCATCAATCATTGAGTATCTAATCCTTATCTGACACGTGGCGGATAAGAATCTCAGCGACCAATCAGAAGCCGCCACGTGTCACAATAATTGAAGCCCAACCACCGCGCCACGTGTCACCTTATCATCTTATCCAGAATCTTCAAACCAGGCGAACCAGAGCGTGCCACGTCGACAAAAGCTGGCGTAGCGACGCTGAGGCCCTGGCGTCGCGACGCTGGAAGCTTACCGAGGCCTATAAATTGAGCTCGAGATTTCAGATTCAGTGCACCACTCTCTCTCTTATATTCTATCTAAAGAGAGAGTTTCTCTCTCTACTTTCTTTATTTTTAGTTTTTAGTTTTTAGTTTTGTAATTAATTTTAATTACGTTTTGTAATATAGTAATTTAATTTTTACTTTTTACTTTAACAGTTTTTATTATTTACCATGAGGAGGTAACTTCCCCCAGCTAGGGTGAAAGGTAATTCTTTTACTGTTACTATTTAGATTAATCTCCCTTAAAATAATATATTCACTATTTAAAATATTGACTTAAAAAGGATACCGCCAGATTGGTCGGTTGGTAATTCATTTAATCTGGTTTAAACCTGACTAATAAAGGATACCGCCAGATTGGTCGGTTGGTATTTAATTTTGGTTCCGCCTTTATGGCTGGTTGGACTTAATTTGACTTAATCAGGTTACCGCCTATATGGCTGGTTAAAAAGAATCACAAGTTTATATATTATTTTATGGGAGATATCTAAATTAGTAGTAGTAAAGTAATTCCTTTTACCTTAGCATTTTATTTTATTGTAATTTACTTTTCAGTATTACTTTACTTAACGTATTTTTATGTCTTTTATTTTCAAGTTTTTACTAGCCCTAGTTATGTGTTGTAACTAAATTAGTTATCTGGGGTTGTGATGAAATCCAATATCACCGTTTTATAAGGGTTAGATTATAGCTTGGGTAATATAAAGATTTATTTATTGAGTCTTAAACTTAATGCTTTTTCATTAACTGGCCATTAATAAAATTGATCTGGTAAATCTAAAATGAACTAGACATAGGGATTTTAGGTTTCAGCCTTAGACTCAATAGCCCACGATCTTCCTTGAGGATAGATAACCCTTTAATAGATTTCCTTACAGGATAGGAATATACCTGTCGGGCGGGGGCCATAATTGGAACTTAAACTTAATGAATCCAGATAATTTGGTTGACATAGACATATGGTTCAATTGGGTTAAACTGGGTATTTGTGTCTGACCATCGACAGAGGCTTACACATAATTTAGTGTTCCAGGTTAATAAATCAATATATTACCCAACTTTAAGATAACCACTTCATCTTTAAAATGATATTGGAAGAAATCACAACCCTAGATAGTTTTTAATATTGAATTTTCTTAAAACCTATTTTCGACAATTTTATTTACTTGCTTTTAAATTTAGAATCGTCACCATTTCAAATCAATCAATCAACCTGTTAGATACTAGTAATCATTTGACCTCATAAAATTAATAGATTAGATATTAAGTCCTCGTGGGATCGATATTTTTATACTACTTGAACGATACGTGCGCTTGCGTTATACGTGTGTGTTTACGCCGGTCAAGTTTTTGGCGCCGTTGCCGGGACTTATTTATCTTTTACTATTAGTTTAGGGGTTAGATACGTTACTTGTATCTAATTTCTTTTTACTTATTGTTTTGTTTTCTTGTGTTTCAGGTTCTCAGAAACTACATGAGACGAACCAGAAGCTTTGAACTCCGACCGCTTGACCCGGAAATTGAAAGAACCATCAGACAGTTGAGAAGGGAAAGGCGAGAAGGCCAAGAAGCTTTAGTCAACATGGAACCTGAACCTTTGAACGTTGCACCACCAATTCCCATTCGAGACAGAACCATTCCGGTGGTTGACAGACTCATTTCCTGTATTGTACTTCCTCCCTTACCAGCAAATGCGTGTGACATCAAAACATGCATTCAGATGATTCAGCAGTCAGTTCAGTTCGGGGGGAATGCAACTGAAGATCCTAATTCCCACATCAGCAACTTCCTGGAAGTTTGCGGCACTTTTAATTACAACCGAGCATCAGAAGAAGCAATGAGACTGCGAGTTTTTCCATATTCCTTGAAGGACAGAGCTAAAGCTTGGCTACATTCACTACCAGCAGGTTCTATCACAACTTGGAACACTTTAGCCACCAAATTTCTTGCAAAGTACTTTCCACCAGCCAGAACCGGAAAGCTGAGGAATGACATCACATCCTTTGTACAACAAGATTCAGAATCCCTCTGCGAAGCTTGGGAAAGGTACAAAGATTTACTCCGGAAATGTCCTCACCATGAGATTCCAAAATGGCTTCAAGTCCAAACATTCTATAATGGACTTTCTGGAATAATGAGAACCACAATCGATGCTGCTGCTGGAGGAGCCTTGATGGCAAAAGGAGAAGATCAAGCCTGGGACCTAATCGAAGAAATGGCCAACAACAATTCCTTGTGGCCAACAGAAAGGAGCATGATCCAAAGAATTGCAGGAATTTATGAAGTTGGAGCAATACAGCAGTGAATACCAGGCTGGATCAGATATGCAAATGTCTAAAACACTTAGCACGCAGTTGTGAACACTGGATCCACAAGTTCACCATATGGAGGAGCACCAGAGTCCAACCAACATGAAGAGACGGTGAATTATGTCAACAATTTCAACAGACAGGGGAACAATCCATATTCCAACACCTACAACCCAGGGTGGAGGAATCATCCTAATTTATCATGGAGCAACAATTCAGGCCAACAGCAAACTATCCACCACCTGAATTCCAGCAACAGAACAAAAGCCAGGAGCAGGCAAATGAATCAGGAATAAGAAGTGTTGACCCACTTGAAAAAGATAGAAGCAAAACACGACTCTCAAGCAGCAAGATATGATGCTATGTTTCAATCCCAAGCACATTAATTCAAAGTCAATCTGCTTCTATTAAAGCACTGGAGAATCAAATGGGACAACTGGCAAATGCTCAGAGTTACAGACCGCCAGGTACCCTTCCTAGCAACACAGAGCCAAATCCAAGGAACATGGGGAAGGAGCAATGTCATGCCATCATGTTAAAAAGCGGTACTGAAATCAACAAAGATGTTGGAGCCAAAACAACTGCTGAGGAAGTTCCAAAAGAAACAAAGCAACAGATGGAGGAAAAAGAAGCAAAGGAAAAAGAACAGATCACTTCACCTCCACCTTTTTCCTCAACGTCTTCAGAACAAATTGGACAAGCAGTTTTCCGGTTTCCTGGAGATCTTCAAAAGCTGCATATCAACATTCCATTTGCAGAAGCGTTGGAACAAATGCCCACTATGCCAAATTCATGAAAGATATTCTTTCACGAAAACGGAGATTGGGAGATTACGAGACAGTAGCATTAACAGAAGAATGCAGTGCCATCATTCAGAGGAAACTTCCCCCAAGTTGAAAGATCCTGGCAGTTTCACTGTTCCTTGCGTCATAGGAGAACATAACTTTGGTAAGGCTTTGTGTGATTTAGGTGCGAGTGTTAACTTGATGCCTTTTTCTATTTTCAGGAAATTACAGATTGGAGAAACAATGCACACTTCAGTCTCACTGCAACTTGCTGATAGAACGCTCGTATTTCCGAGAGGCGTAGTTGAGGATGTGCTGGTCAAGGTTGACAAATTCATTTTCCCAGCAGATTTTATTGTCCTTGATATGGAGGAAGACGCAGACGTGCCAATCATCCTCGGGAGACCATTCTTGGCTACAGGTCGAACCATTATTGATGTACAAAAGGAGAATTAACCATGAGGGTACATGACCAAGAAGTAACATTCAATGTTTTCAAGGCCATGAATTTCCCAGATGATGAAAAGAAGGAGGAATGTTTCAGACTCGATGTGATACACAGTACCATTCAGAACTCCATGCAAGCAAAGTTCTACTGACAAACTTAAAACATGTCAATTGCCTGTGGAGCCTAAAGATAAAGCGTCTTTTGTACTGAAGGAGCCAATTCTTGCACTACAAGCAACAGAAGAGAAAAAGTTCCACCAGCTCAACGAATTGGAGGAATTTCACAATCAGCCTTTTGAGGATGCCAAATTGTACAAAGAAAAGGGCAAGAAAAGACATGATGAGAAGTTAGTGCGCATACAACTGGAACCAGGGCAGAAGGTACTGTTAAACAAATCAAGGTGAAATGAAATTCTTCCCATGGAAGCCAAATCACGGTGGTCAGGTCCATTTGTGATCACCAAGGTTTTACCAAATAGAGCCGTTGAGATACATGATCCTGACGCTAACAAAACTTTCAAGGTTAAAAACAAGCGTGTCAAGCACTACTGGGGAGAATCATTTGAGCGACAAAAAGAAAGTGTTACACTTTCAGATCCAGCTTAACGTTCGAGAAGTCAAGTCTGGCTGACGACTTTAAACTTAGCGCTAGCAGGGAGGCAACCCATGCAATTTGTGTATATATTGTGATTTGGTGTGTTTTTTTTGTGTGTTTAATTTTTTGCAGGTTAAGTCATTTCAAGATGGAAGATGCTCTCGCAAATCTTCACAAGCAATTTCCTTCTCTCCCTCAAAAATCTCTGATGAAAGTTTACAAAGCTCGCTTAGAACGGATGAGATTACTGATGATCAAAGGTATTCCTACTGACATTCGTTGTTAATTGAAGCACGGTTCGATTGGCAGGTGAGTCTTCTGACTCTTTTATTTCACATCTGCCTGGCTTAGGAAATAGCACATATGCTAAAAGAGAGAGCCAAAAGAATGTGTGTTTGTTATAAATGTGCTCGCATATTTTTGTAATACTCGTTGTCGTTCTTTAGGAATGGTGTCCGATAACCGCGAAGATAAGATTAACTTCATTAGGGATGGCTTGAGTAAGGAGTCTTTAGATGACATATCTAAAACTCTTGAGACGCATCCCAGTGGATGTGTGTATCATGAAATTCGCATATTATATGCACAATTCCAAAAGGAAAGACAACTGTTAAGTCTCGGGAATCTGACTCAAAAAGACCCTGTTTGCCAATTTATAAGAAAATTGGATGGGAAGCTTGTCCCTGACGCATAGACGTCAATCAAGCCGTTACTTTTCTTGTAAATATTATATCTCTTTGTCTTTTCTTAATAATTGTGATTTGTTTTTGTTGTTTTCTTTTTTTTCTCCGACAGGATCCAGACCTTTTTGACTATCACGATATTATTTCGCTACTAATCGTCCTCTGGAAGATACTTGTGCTATTTTTACTCACCTTTTCAGGTACTATAAATTCAGCCCGTCATTGCACTTTTGAAGGCATCCAGAGTTGAGAAAGAAATACATATAAAAAATGGAAGCCACTTCAAGAAGACGAGTTGAAAACATCTGTGTGTTTTGCGGTAGTAGTGTGTGGAACTAAACCACAATACGTAGAAGCAGCACAAGAATTGGGTCGAGTCTTAGCTGCAAGGAATATGCACTTAATATATGGCGGAGGCAATCTTGGACTTATGGGGATCGTTTCAAAGGCTGTACAGGAAGGAGGCAGTCAATTTTTGGGAATCATCCCAAAACCCTTGGTAGAGGCAAATCTTATTGGATCATCAAACGGAGAGGAACTGATCGTGCCAGGTATGTCTGAACGACTGGTAGAAATGATTAACCGTGCTGATGCTTTTATTATCGCTTTGCCAGGTGGCTTGGGCACATTGGAGGAAATTTTTATAGTTCTATCTTGGGCGAACCTAAACATACACCAGAAACCACTTGGACTGTTTAATGTTGATGGATTTTATGATTTTCTTTGTGTGTTTCTTGATGATGCTCGGAGAAATGGGTTCGTGTCAAAACCTTTGAAAGAACTCCTCTTTACTGCCAGAACTGCTCCGGATCTAATAGACCAACTCATAGCCTATGAACCACAAGTTGACCCTATCCTTTCAAAGATAAATTGGTCCGAGGACGATCGTGGTAAGAGGCGTCAGATTAATCTGGATCTTAACCTTTAATTTCCTGTAGATTTTCAGCTAACCAGGTACGACCTTCTTAACTCTTCTTTTACTGTTTAAGACATTGGGGACAATGTCTCATTTAGGTTTGGGGGAGAAATTAGTTGATTAGTACCTTGTTTTTTAGTTTGTATGTTGTTTTTATTTTTAGGTCCAAAATTTTTCGAAAAATACAAAAAATTGAAAATTTTCAAAAAATTACAAAAATATTTTGTGTTTTTTGTTTTTAATTTGACTAAAAAGGTGAAATTGGTAAGAGATAGCTGAGTAAGGAGTTTTCCACTCCTGAGACGTATCTCAAACCTATTTCGAAACAAGTTAATTTTTGTTTATTTCATTTTGAATTATTTAATTTGTGAATTCTCCTTAAAACGGACTAAAATGGATCTTCATATGCTCAGTTGACAGATTTATCAATATTATAGTAACATACGGACATGAGCTAAAATTGAAAAGTTTGTAATATTCAGTGCTCTAGTTTAATTGGAGGAAACATCTCAAAAAGCAATGGAGTAAAAAAAAAAAAATTTCTGAGATCCGAGTTATTAAGTCCGTAAGGGTGTTTTAACACCTAGTGCCCTAAAACCAACTGGTTTGGGAGTCACTGGCCCAAAGCTCGCTACATGGATCAAAGATGCTGCAAAAATATATATATATGAAATCTGAGTAATTAAGTCCGTAGGGGTGTCTTAACACCTGGTGCCCTAAAGCCAACTGGTTTGGGAGCCACCGACCCAACCTCGTTACATAGATGGAAGATATTGTATATAAATAAAAATAAAAAAAAAATCAAAGAAAAAATCAGAAAAATCAGAAAAATTATTCCATTGCTACCAAAGGTGTGAAATCTGATAGAACTTTAGGACAAAAATATTACTCTCTTATCAACTGCACTTATGACTGTTGTGGGCAAAAATGAGTTGATTAATATCTTGTTGGATGTGTATATGAAGAATGGTAAAAATAATCGGAGAATTTACTTATTCAGTAATTTAGAATAAACAAAACAACTAGTAACTTGGAGTAGAAGTTTCACCTGATTAGTCACTAACATCTTTATTCTCTTTTCGCTTGTCTTTTTGCTTTTGTGTGCATTAGTTTTATTACTTTTTACTTTTAAAATGTTTGTGGGTATCATTGCTGTAAACCCTCACGAGACTACAACTCGTCCACTAGGGACACCTAGGGGTTTAAAGGCTTGTTGCATATGCTAAATGCAACCGTGATCCCTACGAAAGTGGCTTAGTTAATTTATTTATGTTATTTTACTCTATGTTTTGCTCGAGGACTAGCAAAATCTTAGGTTTGGGGGTGTGATGAGTGGTATTTATATCACTATTTCCCACTTATTTTAACCTAATATTTTGTATAGTTTCTTGAGTTTTGTGAACGTTTTGATGTGTTTTGTGTTATTTTGTAGATAAATAAAGTTTCAGGACATTCTGGAGGTGATTTGGGGCCAAAACAGTGAAATTGGACGAAATAGACATTTCAGTAAATTGTCAGCATCGCGACGCCAAGACCTTCCGCGTCGCGACGCCTAAAATGCACCGAACAGTGCTAACGTGCGCCGGGTCCACAAATCAGAATCTGAGAAAAGTTTGACTTTGCTAAAATGCGCCATGCCACGTGTCACCATCACAGCCGATCTGCTAACATGCGCCGTGCCACGTGTCAGCATCCTACGGTGCCGACAGTCATCATCGCCACGTGTGCCACGTGGCATCCTACGTGTCTCCATGTCATCAGCCACGTCAGCAAGTCAACAAGTCAACATTGCCACGTGTCGTACCACATTATCATCAACCAATCAGGAAGTGCCACGTGTCAGCATCCTACGGTGCCGACAGTCTCTTTCCCACGTGTCGCCATGTCACCGCCACATCACTGCCACATCAGCGCACGTCAGCATCAATAATTGAGTATCTAATCCTTATCTGACACGTAGCGGATAAGAATCTCAGCGACCAATCAGAAGCCGCCACGTGTCACAATAATTGAAGCCCAACCACCGCGCCACGTGTCACCTTATCAGCTTATCCAGAATCTTCAAACCGGTGAACCAGAGCGTGCCACGTCGACAAAATCTGGCGTAGCGACGCTGAGGGCCCTAGCGTCGCGACGCTGGAAGTTACCGAGGCTATAAATTGGGCACGAGATTTCAGAATTCAGGCACCACTCTCTCTCTTATATTCTATCTAAAGAGAGAGTCTCTCTTCTCTTTATTCTTTTATTTAGTTTTTTAATTTTATTTTTTAGTTTTATAATTAATTTTAATTACGTTTTGTTAAATAGTAATTTAATTTTACTTTTTACTTTTTACAGTTTTTATTATTACCATTAAGAGGTAACTCCCCCAGCTAGGGTGAAAGGTAATTCTTTTACTGTTACTATTTAGATTAATCTCCCTTAAAAATAATATATCACTATTTAAAATATTGACTTAAAAAGGATACCGCCAGATTGGTCGGTTGGTAATTCATTTTAATCTGGTTTAAACCTGACTAATAAAGGATACCGCCAGATTGGTCGGTTGGTAATTTAATTTTGGTTCCGCCTTTATGGCTGGTTGGACTTAATTTGACTTAATCAGGTTACCGCCTATATGGCTGGTTGGAAAAAGAATCACAAGTTTATATATTATTTTATGGGAGATATCTAAATTAGTAGTAGTAAAAGTATTCCTTTTACCTTAGCATTTTATTTTATTGTAATTTACTTTTCAGTATTTACTTTACCGTATTTTTTATGTCTTTTATTTTCAAGTTTTTACTAGCCCAAGTTATGTGTTGTAACTAAATTAGTTATCTGGGGTTGTGAAAATATCAGTTTTATGGGGTTAGTTATGAGAAGTTTTATGTTAGGTGGGTAATATAAGGATTTATTTATTGAGTCTTAAACTTAATGCTTTTTTCATTAACTGACCATTAATAAAAATTGATCTGGTAAATCTAAAATGAACTAGACATAGGGATTTTAGGTTTCAGCCTAGACTCAATAGCCCACGATCTTCCTTGAGGATAGATAACCCTTAATAGATTTCCTTACATGATAGGAATATACCTGTCGGGCGGGTTGCCATAATTGGAACTTAACTTAATGAATACAGATAATTTGGTTGACATAGACATATGGTTCAATTGGGTTAAACTGGGTATTTGTGTCTGACCATCGACAGAGGCTCACACATAATTTAGTGTTCCAGGTTAATAAATCAATATATTACCCCACTTTAAGATAACCACTTCATCTTTAAAATGATATTGGAAGAAATCATAACCCTAGATAGTTTTTAATATTAAATTTTCTTAAAACCTATTTTCGACAATTTTATTTACTTGCTTTTAAATTCAGAATCGTCACCATTTCAAATCAATCAATCAACCTGTTAGATACTAGTAATCATTTGACCTCATAAAATTAATAGATTAGATATTAAGTCCTCGTGGGATCGATATTTTTATACTACTTGAACGATACGTGCGCTTGCGTTATACGTGTGGTGTTTTACGCCGGTCATTAGGGAATCAACCTTTAATATTTCAAATGTAGAAATCTCACTTTATTATAATATAGAAATTGGCAGTGTTATCCAATTTAGTCAAATCAGCCATAAAGGCGGTGATATTATTTGTCCATAAACTAACCATATAGGCGGTAATTATCTGTCATTTAAAGACCGACCATATAGGCAGTGTCACATTATGTCAAATAAATAAAAACATCCATTAAGTCGGTATCAACTTTAATCCATATTATTAAATTACAATTTCCATATTATAAATTAAGTGAGATTAATCTACCTTATCATATTAAATGTTTCACCATTCCCCCAGCGGAAATTAACTACTAAACATAAAAAGAAAGTAAAAACACACAAACTATTATTACTACTAAAAATACAAATAAAAATACATTACAAAATTACGAAATAAAACATACAAGATACAATCCTTAATTCTTTTTTAAGAAACCAAGGAAAGTATGAAATTTACAAATGAAATGGCTTGGTATTTATAGGCAAAATTTTACCTTCACCAATTTCTCCACCAAACATGGCACCAAATCCTCCATCAAACATGGTTGCATGTTTGGTGGAAGTTTGAAAATTTTCATTTTCAATTTTTATTTTTTTTATTTTTATTTTTGTTTTGAAAATGACTTTAATAATTACACATAACACACTTTTGGATATTCTATCATTTTCGGTCATGAAAACTTCAGAATTCAAAATTATTATAAACGTCAAAGTTGTAGATCTTTGAGTCTTCTTTAATTTAGAACTTGAATCACCTCAATTTAATATCGGGGTAGAAAGATATGGCCAAAATACGACAATTACGCAAAGTTGAAATTTCGAAATTGTACTTTATTATAATGCAATTTCAAGTTTCCAACCTCCAAAATCCAAATGTCAAGTCTATTCTTTACCCTATTTGTTCCAAATTTCATCATGATTGATTCCATTGAGTCCCGATTTTATTTTATCTGTAAAATAAACAAAAACACATCAAAACGTTCATAAATGGAATCAATCATGATGAAAATGTAAGCTATTAGGTATTAACTAAAATGGGCGGTAAATATTGATATATTTTTCGCTCATCACTATGCAAACCTAAGAGTACCGTAGTACCCCATAACTTTCTTCAATCCATGCGAGCTATGATTACTTTGGGGCACCAAACGCCGTGCTGACTCTCTCGCTGAGCGTGTTATGGATACTCGATTCGCCAAATGCCACGCAGGTCTTCTTACTCTATTCCTAAAAAATGTAAGCTATTGGGTATTAATGCTCCAGCTCGGGGGGTTTGATATTGATACCAGGGATTGGCGTGCCACATGGAAGGTCGCGCCTTTCCCACCTGTCTTGCACCCCTTATCATGTTCCAATCACGAAAATTTCTAAAAAATACCAAGCATTTTTTCCCATCCAAATAAACAATAAGCGTTTAAAGGTGCGAGTAACTTATTTAAAAATGAGAAAACATTTCTTGTATTCCATGGATCTACCGCCCATTTTACAACTCTTTGCGGGATATTTTAAGAGAGTCTCTATTGAAAATACCTCTGCAACATCCCCACATTCCATGGCTTCTTGAGCCTTCTGCCATCTAGCTACTCCAGATAATAGGCACCCGACCTAATGACCCTCTGGTGCTGCCTCGCCATCATGTCCTTGTGATCAACATACTCATTGAGGTAGGCATTTCTTACTAGGTCCTCGAATTGTTCTCGCATATCCCTACAATTCTCTATGCCATGCCCCCTTGCATTATGATGTGTGCAATATGTTGTAACACTCTTTTTTCCCATCAGGAATTGCCTCGGGTTGGGCTTTGTCAGCAGGCCCTTGTCTTGTATCTCCCGAGCTATCTACGCCAAAGGATTATTTTGCAGGTTTATTCAAGTCATTTCCCTTCGAGATTTAAGGATGCGTAAGAGCATGCATGAGCTTCTTCAAACTGAGAGGAACAATTAGGGAACATTCCCTTGTAGCTGGGTGTATTAGATGTCTTAGGGTCAGACTTTCTCCTCCAATTCCTCTCTCGGCTCGGGGCTGGGTTACGTCTTGGTGAGGTCCTATTGCAATGTGCTGGCACAAGAAATGAGCATTCCCTTGTATCCAAGTGACTTAGATGGCTTGGGGTCAGAGTCTTTCCCCCAATGCCACTTTTTCAGATTGGTTCAGGCCTCGGTTACGTCCCCTCGAGGCCCTATTTTTCCACGTGGTTCACTTTCTATTTGGCAGGACTTTATAGAACATTCTCATTGGAATTTCGGGTTTAGAAGGCATGGGACCAGAGTTTATCCCCAACGGCCATGCTGAGAAGAGTAGAGAAGATAAAGCTAGTCAGATTTTTGGCGGAGGACCAACCGATTCTGACTCAGGTCAGCTCGATGATGGAGTATCGGCCCGAGGACATCAAATCGATCTCTGGTTTCATGCACCACCATCTTTTTTAAAGTTCCCGACATCGACTCACTAACTTGTTGATACCGAGAGCAGAATGACAGATTTTGTTGGTGGTTTTTTGTCCTGGGGAAGTTCAAATACTTATGAAGAGTATAATGAGGTTTGTACTCGGCTAAAAGAGGATGATGAAAGGTCTTAGCGCTCAGAGAGGCTGAAGTCAGACAGAAGGGCCCGACCCCCACTATACATATGAGTTCTCCTGATGGTAGAAACTGCTGATGATGAAACAGGTTGGGATGTTGTCCCGACATAGAGAAGAAATGTTAGATTTGGCAGCATTTGAGTGTTTGTAGAAGCCAACCCGATGTGGTCATTTTTTTGAACCTGACTTGGTTAAAGAAGTCTAGAAGTTTGACCAAGCATCATTTACCTCGGTATGTTGACCCGAGGAATAAAGTTGGGACCATGGTTATTTTGTACTTCAGGGTATTTGACTTATGCCCTAGTTGAAAGGATAAGCTTCCAGAATGCCAATGATGATTAGGGGAAAAAATGATTCTCATTGAAAGTAGTCTCTGCCAACCACTATAAGGCGGTGCAGTGGTAAGGAAGTGGCAAAACAGAGCCGCCATAGGCCGCTAAAGGCCGTCATAGGTCACTAAAGGTGGCCATAAGTCGGTGCAGTGATAGTAAAAATGGGTATTCTGATTGGCCGAATTATAGATAGTTGAGGAAAGTTGCGATGGCAATGATGAAAATGTGACATGAGCTGACATCATAGGCAGTGGAATAGTGAACTGAGAAGCCTTTTCAGATTTAGAGAGAGTTATTAGGTTAACAATTTTATCATCTCACAACTTGTAAAAGAGAGCTAAGAGCTTAAGAATCTAGAGATAGAAATAGAAAGTTTATCGATTCCCGATCACTTAAGATATTTGTATCGGGCTTATCATAAGACCCGAGGTATTTTTACTCTTTGTAAACATATTACCCCACATATAGCTCGGATTGGTCTTTAACCCGAACAGTAATAAAATACCTTCACTTACTCCTATGGACGTAGGTTGGAGCCACTCTTCGTCGAACCATGAAAATCCTTATCTCTGTGATTATATGTCTGCTTGTCAATTTTATTTTGGTTCCCTACTAACCAAATAAATTCATTGCAGATGGTGGTTTGTTTGATGGGTTGATTTCCCAAATTTCCATTGAAATGAAAAGAAGCCATTAATAGTTGGCACAGTATATGGAGAGCAGTTCAAAAAGCAGCAAACACACTAAGACGATGGCAGGAGACGAAAACCATAGAGCTTTGGAGACCTTAACAGCAGAGTGGATGGAGAAGACGGAAGAAAACTCATGGTTGGAAAGGAAAAATGCACGAAAAGAAAGGGGGACAACCCAATCTTTCATGAAAGCTATAATGGAAAAGATGGAAGAGTTGGAAAAAAAGCAGACGAGCGGGGACATGCAGGTTCTTGTAGAAGGAAATAAGAAATAGGCAGTGGGAAGAGGATAGGCGGTGTAGAGGAGGATCTAGAAACTATAAGAAGAAATGATCATAAAGTAAAGTTAGTGGTTGTGGCTAGTGGCATACTTGTAGAGTATCCTTGGGAGGAAAAAGGCGATAGGTGAACCCTAGAATTGTCCAGAAATAGCTATTGTTTTATGGAAAGCGAATTAGAGTAGTATCTGAAGCGGGGACATAGAGCTCCTAACAGTAGGAGATATGATGCCCGGAGAATGGGTATGAGGAATCCCTCGATCGAGGGAGGGGGAACAAAGAGAGCCAAATGAGGGACTGGTTTCGGAAGGAGATAAGAAAGTGGGAGAAGAGAACACGGGGAGGAGTTCAGGACTACTAAGATTTGGAGACAGTGTCCTCTTTCACCGATGAGGTGTTACAGCTGAGGTTCCCTAGCAAGTTCTTCATGCCTACAATAGACATCTATAAAGGTCATATTGATCTTAAGTCCCACGTTTAAAAGTCTATTTTGCTGATTGAAATCCATGGCTTGGTTGGGGAGCAGTTTGTAAGGTATTCTCACTAACCCTGGGAGGACCGACTAGCTTGTGGTTCAAAAATTTGACTCCAAGAGTATTAGTACCTTTTAACAGCTAAGACATTCCTTTATGCGCAAGTTTAAAGGAGCTTGTGTGTATAGGAAGACGATCAGATCTCTGAGGGTGATGAAGCAGCATGAAGACGAGCCACTGAAGAATTTTATCGACAGATACCACAGTTTGATATTGGAGGTCAGGGCATATGAGTCCCTGGAGGCATTAGAGAGCTTTAAATGAGTCTTAAGGGTTGGGAGACTGTGATCTCACCTCAGGATTCAAGAGGTTCTAGACTACGCAACAGTTTTGGAACAGACGATGAGGATTGTGTTGTGGAATGAGAGGAAAAGATAGCTAGATGGCGTGTCACTTGGGTGAAGAATGAACCGATGTGGGAAAATCATCGGGACACAAACAGTGGATGAAGAGGACCAGACCCGAGGCAATAGGAGTTCAGGCCAAAGGATCAGGGTAACTCAGCACCCAAGAAGAGGCCCCCGACCAATGTTGCGCATGTTACAGAGGGTATCGCTTACACAACCCTCAAAAAACCAACCACGAGGGAAAGCTTACCACTTCATGCCATTAATAAAATAACAAGGCATCAGAGGAGAAAGTTTTACCTCGAGCTATCCTTTACGAGCTACAATTAGCCACAGAAGTTTGGCGGCCTTACGCGTTATGTACCTCACAACCCAATCGCCTTGGGATCCTCTGTTAACCCCGGGCTATGGATCCTAGAAAGGGGTGGCAAACGCCAAGGTGGCATTATTCATCCCTATGCTTTGAGACCCTGAGGCTGCAATCGTCACGGAGGCCCTCTAACCATACTTGTTAGGGTTACCCCGAGCTCCAAATGCCATGCCTGCTTCCAGCCACCTGAGCTATGGTTACTCTGAGGCTCCAAACACCACTTAGGCTCTGGGGCGTTCCCCGCACTATACACCTCAAATAGGGATGTCACACACTGACACACTCACAAAGTGATTCTTTACTCTCAAGTATAAGAGTGTTGAAGTAATAAAATAACCTGGTAAGTCCACGGTCGATCCATAAGGAATAGATTTATTAAAATAAAATAATAATTCGAGTGAAAATAAAAAAGTTGAATTGTTTGAAGTGATTTAAAATTTTAATTTGGACTGCAACAATAAAATAAATGCTAAGGCTAGGGGATCTACTCTTGATATTTCAAATATAGAGAAATATTACTTTTTATAATATATAAATTATCATTATTACCCAGTTAATTTACTTCAGGAATTAATTATACCAAAACATATAAAACCAACCATATAGGTGGTGATAACATTTATCTATAACAAGTCCAGTTAGGTACTTAATTATGCCAAATATATAAAACCAGTCATAAAAGCGGAAACAAAGTTTGTCAATAATAAAAAATTAGATTTAAATTACTCTCTTATATAATATGGAGTAAAGTATTAACTGTGCCAACCAAGATGAGATTGTCTACAGCGAATCAAGACACCCACAAATATAAGAGTAGATTAAATATTAGTCTTCAGATTACAATTCATATATTATAATATAATTAAGATTAATCCATATTTTTATATTAAGAGTTTCACCTTTTACCCCAACATGATGAAATTAGCTACTCATACTTTGAATAAAAACACACATAATTTTATTAGTGAAATAAAAAGAAATTACAACGAAGCTTGAAAAATAAAACAGACAAGAGCTGAAACTCCACAAATTCTCAAAGAGAACAATAGAAAATGAGGTGTTGAGCACTTCTATTTATAGTAGAGGGCTAAGCACCTCTACCTATCTTTATTTTTTTCTTTTTTCACTTTGGTTTCTATTTTTCTTTTTTTTATAAATTGAAACAATTGTCATAATGCTCTCCACAAATGGCGTAAACTGTTGACAGTTGTTTTTCGTTCCAAGGGCAGTTTGGGAAACTAACACCTCAAACAATCTCCCTCAAGTAGTGAATTTATTTGGTTAGTATGGAATAAAAGCAAACTTAGCAAGCATACTATAAAATCAAAGAGACATAGAGTTACGTGGTTCGACGGAGAGTGGCTCTAACCTATGTCCACATGAGAAAAATGGGGATATTTTATTACTTGCTCCGGGTCAAGACCGACCCGAGTTACAAGCTGGGTTTAGAGCTTACAAATAGAAAATAAGCACATCGAGTCTTACAATATACCTATTACAACTCTCTCAAATGGTCGGGTGCCGACCTGCTTTTTTTCTCTATCATTGGACTATTGACTCTTGGCTTCTCTCTAAGTTATGAGAGGTAAGATTTTCTTACCCATGAATCTGAATCTTCAACTCATTTATATAGGCTCCCAAATCCTCTATTCCACCAATCTCTGACGTCAACTCATGTCATATTGTCATCATTGCCCCATTCTCATTTTCCTCAACCACTCAGCAAACAGTTGTACTGACACTTGGCTCAACCACCCTTATCAGTAGAAACCTATCATTACAACCTTTGGCCATTGCTACATGCCTGCTGGCGTGACAGCTTACGGTTCACCTACTCTGGTACTGTTTCGTCTGACAAGGTCTCTTCCCAAAGAGAGCGGTTAAACAACTCTCGTCACATCAGCCTTCTAGAAGCCCAAAATTCCAAGTAGGACATGTTAGTGTTCCTAGAACATGCCAAGGATCTAATAAGCAAGAAAATGTGTTCATAAATTCATTATAAGTTGCGGAATTACTTACATTGAATGGATTTGAGCTTTTAAAATTTTGAGAAGAAGAAGATCTCCAAGATCTTTCCTTTGTTGATTCCAAGCTTTGAGTTGGTTTCCAAGATCCTTCCTTTGATGATTCCAAGCTTTGAGTTGTTTGAATGAAGATCTCCAAGATCCTTCCTTTGATGATTCCAAGCTTTGAGTTGGTTTCCCTATCACCTTAGTTGATTCCATAAAGTGCTAGCTTTGTTGATTTTGTAACAAAATCAAAGAGAGTGAGGAGGAAGCTCACGCCCCTAGCAAGGATAAATTAGGGTTTCATTTGTTTCAAGTGTTGTATTACACAAGTGAAGAGAGAGAGAAGGCTTTTGGTAAAATCCTTTTTACCCTTTTCACCTAAACTAGGTGGTTGGGTAAATGGTTTTACCAAAACCATTACAAGGTGGTTGGATGGTTGGTGGCTTGGCATAAATGCCAACTACCACATGTGAAGTGGGCCCCACATTTGAATTCAAAATTCAAATGGATTCTATGAATGTTTGCCGCGGCTCGGATTCGTTTAATCCGATTAAAGGAATTTCCATCGCTAAATAATTAAATCTAATTTAATTAAATGACGACGCCTCGTAAATATATTACGAATGCCGTTTACGAATTAATTCTAAATTAATTCGTTCGCTCGTATTAAAGTCCAACTTTAATTTCGTAATGAAATCCAATTCATATTAATATATCTGATATATTAATTTTAACCCATACGAATAAATTAAATAGAAAAATCAAATTTAACTATTAAATTTATTCTACCGATTAATTCCAAATTAATCGCTTTCTCTCTCTTCCGAACACATTTAATCCCAGATTAATTTTCTCCATCTTAATTAATCCCAGATTAATTCTCTCTCTTAATTAACCCCAGATTAATTCTAATTCGAGTCAACTATCATTGGTGAATCTTTGGGAAGCGACCCAAGAGATCCCTGGATATGTTGGCAGTAAATACGGTCATCAGATTATCCGAATACGTGCGTACCTCGTACCACGTGCTTACCGATTTACAAGACATGGTTGGCTTCTAGCAAAGCACCGTGCCTACCCAATTCTCCAGAAATATTCTTACTGGAATATATAATCTATGTCAGGCGTAGTATACGTAGTATTGCGTATTGTGATCCAGTATCTAATGTCACGTGCTAGGCCTGGGGCTGGAATGTGTCTGCCCCGTACGAAGCACATGTCGGATGTCTGGTAACTAGTCTCTATAATCGGATGAACATGACCTAGTTATATCATCCCGATGACTGCAGTACTTAAAAGCACTAGTTTCGTATCCTACGTGACATCATCTCCACTATGACTGGAGTGATACTTCCAACTTGACATCACACCCAATACACTACGATTCTCAATATACCCAGCAGAGGCGTACACAGAACGGTTAAAGCCCTGGACGACCAAAACTAAAGCATACCGATTGTCGCAAGTATTAGCGGTGCAAGTCTCAGGTTAAGACCAAATACACCTACCCTGATTTCGGACTTCCATAGACACATAGTCATACTACCAATGGAATTCTGAGGGGTCTATCCAGAGCGAAGCTGTTTCTGCACCATCGGTAAACACAACCTCATATAACACTTGCATAAGTATCCAATACTTAAATATATGAGAACTATGACGTTGTTCTCCCACAACGCGCACAAGTGCAATACTAGTCTATTCCGCATTATCGATGTCCAGTCTCGATAATACTACGACTAGGTATATTTAATGATTAATCCTTCGAGGACTGATATTGTCTCATATCATCTCAATCCAAGAACTAATCATAGGGACCTCCTATCATTTATACATCTAGGTGATCTAATCACAAATGATAAGAGCGCAATCTCCTTGTCACATAGTTAATTTGTACAACAACACCATGATCTGTACAAATAGTGACGCTATGGGTCATAACTGTCCAACAGAACATACGTCATATGCCTTTAAGATAAGTCGGCCTATGATCCCATCTTCAATCCTCGAGTCGGTATGTCGAGGTGAATGATGGTGGGTCAGACTTTCTCTAACTTCTTCAACCATGTCGGGTCACATGTGAGTCATTCAGTATTCGGTCCAACCAATACCCACACATCTATACGAACTTCAAAAGCTTATGGTACATCAGGTTAAACCATTGGAATTCCAATTCTAATATACGACATGTGCTAGTCTTCTAGGTTATATAAATTCGACCGTATTCCAAAACCAACGACTAGGAATATGGATAAGAGAGGGTACATAATAGAAGTCTTGTAAAATTAATTTAAAATTATTATGGAGATTTAGGACAACTGTTCATATGGCCTTGACATCCAATATCTCACCATTGCCAACTCTAAGTTGGATCTCCCTTTTATTCAGCTTTCTTTTGACCCTCATGACCTGCATAGAGTTGCAAATATGAATAAGAATGTCGGTGTCTAACACACATCCACTATTTGCATCTAAGGCTAATGAGATGTCAATAATAGGAAAAATATAAAACGTACCTGAAGGTCCAATCTTTCTTTTCAGTTTTGGACAGTCTTTCTTCCAGTGTCTATACTTCTTGCAGTGTAGACATTAATCACGAGCTACTTATGGTCTTACACATTTGCGCTTCTTGGAGTTCTTCTTTGAAATCTTCTTCTTTCCCATTTTGATTTTCTTCGACTTCCTATAAGTCTTAGAAGAGCTTGCTCCACCATGGAGGTACAAAATGGGATTGCCTTTCTTCAAATCTTGTTCTGTTGTTCGTAAAATATTATGAAGTTCTTCATAACTAGATCGCATCATATGCATATAGAAATTTAACACAAAACCAGCATAAATACCAGACAAAGAAGATAGAATCAAATTACGGCCTAGTCATTCATTGATCACAATGTCATATCGTTCCAGATATCGGATCGGATCAATCATGTTCAAATTATGAATGCTGACAGCTCATCCATCATTGAGTGTAGCACTGAACAATTCCTTAGACCTCCAATATATTTCTATTTCTTGATTTACCGCGAATAACTCCTTGAGTGTTCTCATAATGCTCCTAGCATCTGGTACTTCTATGTACTGTCTGAGCAAATCTTGAACCATCGATCCTAAAATGTAAGACTTCACCCTAAGGTTATCATCCTTCCATTTTTCAAAAGTTTCCCGCTCTTCAGGAGTGGAGTCAGGAACGATTTCAACAGGCAGTGGATTGATAGTAACATAGGTCAACTTTTCAAACTCCAAGACAAAGCGGATGTTCATTTCCCATTAGAAATATTTTTCAACTTCTTTCAGTTTGTTGGAATCCAAGAGTCGCATCAATGGATTTATGGCAGCCATCTACAAGAAAACAATTATACACTAGCATAATATTTTTCATTTCAAAATAAAAACATGAATTGATTATGGAATTTTAAATCTATTATTGTCCTCCCACTACTTTACGTAATTATGTAATCTCCCTTAATGAAAATAGAAATTTGACTATCAAAATTTCATAGCGAGAAGTGGATCCTATCACATCTACTTCAGCCTCACACTATCGATGGTCTTGGCCTTTATAAACACATTAGGTAGACCTCCAAGGTCAATCACATTCATGTGACTCCTAGTTTGGTCCCGAACCATTTCTTATCCTCACAATAATGACGATATTGGATTAAGACATGTTCTGGGTGTAAACTTATCAATGTGCACTAATGAGCTTCGTAAGTACACCCTTACAATAATGACGATATTATGTGACTACGTTAACTCATCACGCTACATCTAATATTTTACCGGAGCAACCTAAGTTTCGATCACTTATACCCTAACGATAATGACGGTATTGGGTATAAGTAGTAAGAACTCATTCATCTCCGTATTGATGAGATGAATCATCCAATAATTCCCCAACATTATTAATACTATTACTTAAATAAAGTAATCACCTAATTGTTAGGGTTGGTGCTCGGAGTGCCAATCCGAATCGTATTTATGGCCGATTCATGAATACTAACAATTCTTTTTTCCCTAATATTACTTATTTATGGTAGTACTTCTTACTATTATATACATATTCGATCTAATTACGATTAGATTGAAACCAAATATGATTTAGTGATATGTATATATTAAACAAAGACTTGATAATATATTTTATAGTGCACAGTTACAAAGTAGTTTGTAATTGACATTGGGAAGTATCATTATTAGAAGTATATTATCAAATAAAGTTTCTGTTCAAGATTTACTGACACGGTTCGGTTATTAAAATCCGCTGAGACCAGTAAATGTCGTATATCGTGACTTGGTCCGATAGTTTTTCCCAATGAACCTTGAGTCTTGGGAGACTCATATAGACATGTATGTGTTTATTTGATAAACATTAACGACTCATCGAATATTTCCTAATAGATGGTACACCAACATCAATATGAATCTTCTCGAGTCGAGTAGCATAGTGGTCATTCAACTTGAGATACCACTGTGGATATATGGGATATCCTACACACTTTGATGGTAGTCACATCACCGATCTATTTAGATCAGACCTACACATGTTCATTGGTTTTGGACTGATGCTCATTATATCCTGTGAGTATCGGATATATCTTTCAGTCATGTGTACAGGGCATAGGTATCTTGAACGTGTTTGCGATCTAGTAAATCCATGGTTGTGGTATACTTCGGAAGCGAGCTCCTAGTGTTATTTAGAGATCATAAATTTAAAAGTCGACTATATTATACCTTAGGGATTTGACGTTCCTATCTATATCCCCGGTATAATATTGATAGCCTAGGACGGAAGGATTATACGTATGTAATGACCTCGACTTGCATAGTTTAGCGAGATTATCTGTGGTCATCATAATTTACAAGTGAGTGAATTATGGACACGAAATTTGATTCTGTAACGGATGAACCTAAACTTAAAGAGTCTCACAATATGAAGTGTACTCGTTGAGCACTTGGACAACGCGTTATGAATAATAAAGATTATTCATAATACTTCACCGGATTAAATGAGTTAATTCGAATCGTTTAATCGGTTAAACGAAAATACATGCATTAGGGAATTTTGGTCAATTAATAATTGTATTTGTATTTGATACAAGATTTGATTTGATACATATTAATTAATTGTCAAATGAGACTTTGACACATGCCATTAATATATGTATTTGTTATTTAATGTAAATAAAAATACATATATTCGTATTAATTAATTATTTAGGTGTTTAAATATTAAATATCTAGATAATTAAATTATATCAGTATTACATAATTATTATGTAATATGTTTGATTATTATTGGTTATATGTGGCATGATTCTTTTAAGCTTAAAGTTTACAAATTGGATTTGTTAACTAAAAACTTATTATTATTTAATTAGATTAAAATGAACAAATGACCAAAATACCCCCCAAAGTCAGCCATGACCATTATTTAAAGTGGAAAATTTTTGTTTTCTAATTCAATGGAAGACATGGCTGAATATCTCTAAGAACAAAATATCCCAAAATTTGTTTGAAGAAGCAAGGAAGAAAGTGAATAAATCAAGAAAAATATTTAAGGAAATTAGGAGATTTGGAGGTAATCTTCATAACTCTTAAACTTAGAAAGCTTGTTTCTTGTTCTTGAGCATCTAGAAAAATTCTAGGGTTTCTTCATTTCTTATATTTTTGGGCTTTTTTATTTGGAGGCTATATGCATGTGTGAAGTTAGATTGAATGATATTAGTGTAATATTAGTTTAATTTTATCATATGATAATTTGTTACCATTCTAGAGTGTTATGAACACTCTTGTAACTCCCAGAATTGTTCTTGAGTTCTTCATTTGTGGTGACTTTGGTTGGTGTAAGTATTAATATGATTAATGTTGAGAAAATTGGATTTAAAGCATGAAAAATGATAATTTTGGTTACCGAATCAGATCTGGTATTTCTGTGATTTTGGTGATGAAATGTATGTTTTATAAATATATTGGATGTGTTTTGGGCATTGGAAAAATTTCCGGAAATTATTTCGGAGTTGAAATACGCAAAATGGTGAAAAACAGTGTTATCGGGTGAGTTTCGGGCTTACCGAGTGTCCGCTATCCAAACAGTGAATTGGTCACTGTTTGGGCAGCCTATGAACTGCCTAAGTACTATTGGGGCTGACCTGGGCAGCCCCCGTGTGTATTGTTTGGTCAGTTAGGACAAAAATGTGTTTTATGCTATTCTGTGGAAAAACGTTTTCCGTAAAAGTTTCGCAATGTTTCAAACTTATTTATGTCGTTATTTGATATCGAATAAATATGTTTAGGTGATATATGAATGAATTATTCATATTGGATATTGAATAATTTAGTTGGTAAGTTTAAAAGTTTTAAAGTTACGATTTCGCCCGAACAGCGCTTCCTCATGCGCCTTTGAGAAAACCCCAACAAAAATGGTATCAGAGCAGGTCTGATCCTTCATCCATTACATTTTTAATGCTTGATATATGATATATAATAAAATTTTGATATTTGTACATGCATGTAGTTTAGATGTTTCTTAATTTTTCGGTTCTACGCTAACGAAAAACATAACGGAGATTTAATGGTTAAAATTAAGTTATGTTTTCCTAGATAGAATTAAATTGTTAAGAAATTTATCTAGATTAAAATCTGCATTTGATGTAGAGTAAAACCCTCTTTAGGAATATCCTCGCTTAGATAAGGCATTAAAGTAACTAGTATTAGGAATACTTATTTCTTGGTCTGCCTTGTCAGTACAGATGCAAATGATTTCCTGATGCTGCAACTGTATCGTGCCAAAGTTGTGCAGTTATGGCTGATGTTAGTTCATTTACGCCGGTATAATTTATGTGATAAGAGACAAATTCAAGTGAAATTGGAAATCTTGAACGTGCCAAAGCTATCAGGACTACATCAGTAGCTTGAGTTTGTCACTGACAAGTGAAGCCTTGATACGCCTCCTTGTGAATGTGCCAAAGTTGTCATAATGAGAAACGGTTAGGACCAAAATCAGGAGTCACAATGAGTGTGATTGACAATGAGTTGTCTACCTATGAATATACGTAGGCGAGAACGTGCCAAAGCTGTGAGTCGAAATATATTCATGGGGTCCACTTCTCACTATGGAATTCAATTTAATTATTGGATTCTCGTTTTCCATTGGGGATTACTGTATTATGTAAAATAATGGGAGGCACTGGTGGGTTAAAAATCCATAACTAAGGTAGTGTGTAATATTATGAAAATTACTGCTTATGTTTCCTTTATTCTATTGTGTATATAGAACTAAACTTCTAATCCACTGCATGCATACTATTTGTTCTGATCTGGCTTATGGTTGCAGTTTTCTAGAATAGGTTCTAGATATTAATAGATATGGATATAATTAGATTAGTCTAAACCACCAGGAACTATTGTTCCAATTTTCTTGGAAAATCAAGATGGTTGGTGACTTAGTTACAAAGTCACGATATGTAATCTAAGAAGATATCTGTTCTAGGATATAATAGTCTAGAGAGAATAGTTTCTTTTGCAGTAAGAATTGATGTGAATTAGTTCATGTCTCGAGATTCTTGACTGACATTAATAAAACCCCATTAGGTATTTGTTTATCTGATAATGACGTTTCTTGGCTTTAGTGACCTTTTGAGGTAGTGTGTCTGACACAATTTACTAATCAATTATTTACAATTGTTGTAAATAGTTGAAGGCAAATTATAAAGCTAAAGAAATGAGATGTGTATTGTTGTGTGTAGAGAATATCGATTCTCACAATCCGAAAACTATAGGTATTGGATACCAGATCTCTCTTCTAGTTATTTAAAATATTGTTTAATGATTATTTTTATATTTGATATCAGAACTTGCGACTATTGGATAGTTACTTGTTCTTTATAAATAATTGTTACATATTTAATACAACTAGTATTGTTATTGATATAGAAATAAACATTAAGAAAAATATTCGGTTGAGTATTGTTATTGATATAGAAATAAACATTAAGAAAAATATTCGGTTGAGTAAATAACTTAGAACAGTGCTTTATGAGATTTCTTAAACATTAGATGCTTATTCTGTATGGTAAAGGTTGGTCTGATACGAGATCACACCACATATCCTTATCCATTTAATGAATATTATATTCGGGAATGTGATTAAATCTCATTTAACCAATGATCGTCATTGGATCACAGATTTATTAAACTAATACATTGGATGTATGTAGTTTAATGAATTATAAATTGCCTTGGATAGTTTTCTTTACCTTGTAACTTAGTTAATGAGTTGTCATTACTTAGTTACGTGTTTCTAAAAGAATACATATTGAACGTCTTGAATGGTTCGAGAACTTTCAATATGTTTCTGATGAAATGCGAATGGAATATTTCGAATGGTTCAAAGATATTCGATTTGAAGTTTTGAAAACTGTATCTTTAAAATTCATCATGAATCTTTGAATTGTTCAAAGATGTTTAATACGATCAAACATATGAATTTATGGCAATTAGTTCTAAGATTATTCAATGAATGCAATTCTTGCTCAATATTATTCTTCTACGATTCCATCATGATGGAATTGGTCAGTGGAAGAAATCGAATCTTATATGATTTGGTTCGTTTGATATTGAGTGTTACCGAATTAGTTTCAATACTCTTGGGGATATGCTCCAGTAACACTAATTCATCCTTTTAATTAAGGTTCTATTAGTTTCTACCGTTATATATATGATATGTATAAGTAGAAAATTCGAATCTTGAAAAGTTTGAGATTTGAATCTTTCTTTTATATATTGGTTATATAATTGAAAGTACTTACGCCTCAAATGTACAAGTAAAAGTTTATCATATGTTCTATTTAATAGAATATTGTATTCTATTTGATAGAATATCTTTTCTACGATCCCGAGTAATAAAATTATTTCATTACTTAGTGTATTCTATTTGATAGAATATTGTATTCTATTTGATAGAATATTTTATTATATTTGATAGAATATCTTTTCTACGATCCCGAGTAATAAAATTATTTCATTACTTAGTGTGTAACATCAGATGTTGACCATTGTAGAAAAGACTTGACTTAGTGGAGTCAATTGTAAGAGTGATAAATTATAAATGGAACTACATAATTAATAAGATGGAAAGACCCTTTGACATCTTCCATATAAGTCCAATATGATGTCAGAATCATTTGCGAAGTATTTGATACTAAATGGTTTTATTGTTTTCTTATTGAAGAAAATTATCCTATAACTTGTAGTGGGAGCGATATTTGATATCGATCTCGAAAGTTAGCATTGAACCATAGCTCTAAGATTGTTCATAGCTTACTACGATAAATTTTGGAACTTGATTGAGCTGTCGTTATGAATCGTTCATAAAATGTGCAAATTATTTGCGTAGCACAAGCAAAGTGAGCTTATTAAACGTTTGACCTTTATAGTATGACATTGAGAAAAGATTATACTCAGTCATCTATTGTAGATTCTGAGGAAACTTATCTCTAGTCGTACTGATTGAACAATTAAAGATCTGTTGGTTAATGTTGATATTAAACTATGTATTTTGACTAAAGAATGTAAAGTGGCATTCCTGAATGGTTTCTTCGAATAAGAGATCCAATGTGATTCTTTATTTGAAGAGTTCATTCTAGAATGAATCTGGAGTTTGTATTCTGCTAAGATCACTGTTTGATATACAAGCTTATAGAGCCTATTGTAGACTCGGGTGAGCTTTCCGGAAATTTGTGTTCTCTAATTTTGATTACAGTCAGAATGTCTGATTTTATCAAAGCATAGAGAATACATATTTGATAATAGGGTCAGTGGTAGCATACAAATTTCTTTCTAGTATTGTATATCCTAAAGACATTATCATTATTAATGTAATAATGAGATGTTTGTAAGGTAAAAGATTTACCTAAGTCTTCTTTTCTTCGTGAAAGCAGTGGGAGTAGTCTTTGTTATATTCGATATAAAGTTTTCTATATGATATAAAATAAGAGACTTGTGAGATACTCCCATTAGTCGTGCATTAGATATGATCTAATAAAGGACACAGCAAGACTATCTGTGTGACAGTTAGTATAACTGTTTGACAGTTAGTGTGTCTCTTGTATATAGTATTCATCTTTCATAAAGGATGATTCTTTTGTCGAAAGAGAAATTGATTAGAATGTCTAGTCATTTATGCATCATAGGATGATGGCATAATGAATATTATATTATGTGTGATTAAATATATCAATTTAATCGTAATTGTTACGAGCTATTTTGATATGTTGTAGACCATAGGATGTGTCTTAAAACATGTTCTTTGTTATATTTGAGATATTAAGAACGAGTTTCTTATTCATGGAGGATATAATCCGCAACCATTAGGATCAAATTAGTTTTGAGTCTAATTATGACATTAGATGGTCTATGTCATATAGAGTCATAAAAGATACAGTGGGAGTGTCACGGTTGATTCTACTATATTAATTGAATTAGTTGTAACTTATGAAGTATTGACTTATGAAGTTGCATAGTGACCTTATAGATTAGAAGTTTTGTATGAGTGTTGTGCTTGCAGCTGTCTCATAATATTTGGATTTGATCTCTAAATACATAGACAACTCAGTAGCTGTAGCACAATATTGATGTCGCATATGAGTCATATTGATGTATAACTTAGGTTATACAATATATGAATGACGTTGGCAAAGGGAAACGATTGGGTCTGTTGGATAAACTCAATATATTATAGAGGGCTTACTTGTTGTTGCCTACCTCTTGAGTGCTAGGTCAGCTCTTAAGGACCATGCATATGTAATACATATTTAGATGTGTATATGATACTGTGGATTGGCACTAGAGCAAGTGGGAGAAATTTTTAGGGTTGGTTCTCGGAGTGCCCATTCGATCGTATTTATGTTTGATTCATGAATACAGATAATTTCTTTTTCCATAATATTACTTATTTATGGTAGTACTTCTTGCTTTTATATACATATTTGATCTAATTACGATTAGATAGAAACCAAATATGATTTAGTGATATGTATATATTAGACAAAGACCCGATAATATATTTTGTAGTGCGCAGTTACAAAGTAGTTTGTAATTGACATTGGGAAGTGTCACTATTAGAAGTATATTATCAAATAAATTTCCTGGTTAAGATTTATTGACACGGTCGGTTAGTAAAATCCGCTGAGACTAGTATATGTCATGTATCGAGACTTGGTCCGATGGTTTATATTTGAGATATTAAGAACGAGTTTCTTATTCATAGAGAATATAATCCGCAACCATTAGGATCAAATTAGTTTTGAGTCTAATTATGACATTAGATGGTCTATGTCATATAGATTCAGAAAAGATGCAGTAGGAGTGTCGCAATCGATTCTACTGTATTAGTGGAATTAGTTGTAACTTATGAAGTATTGACTTATGAAGTTGCATAGTGACCTTATAAATTATAAGTTTTGATATTAGTGTTGTGCTTGCAGCTGTCTCATAATATTTGGATTTGATCTCTAAATACATAGACAACTCAGTAATTGTAGCACAATATTGATGTCACATCTGAGTTATATTGATGTATAACTTAGGTTATACAATTATGAATGATATTGGCTAAGGGAAGCGATTGGGTCTGTTGGACAAACTCAATATGTTATAGCGGGCTTACTAGTTGTTGCCTACCTCTTGAGTGTTAGGTCAGCTCTTGAGGACTATGCATATGTAATACATATTTAAATGTGTATATGATACCATTGATTGTCACTAGAGCAAGTAGGAGAAATTATTAGGGTTGGCGCTCGGAGTGCCAATCCGGATCGTATTTATGTCTGATTCATGAATACGAACAATTCTTTTTTTTTCCATAATATTACTTATTTATGGTAGTACTTCTTGCTTTTATATACATATTCGATCTATTTGAAACCAAATATGATTTAGTGATATGTATATATTAGACATAGACCCGATAATATATTTTGTAATGCGCAGTTACAAAGTAGTTTGTAATTGACATTGGGAATTATCATTATTAGAAGTATATTATCAAATAAAGTTCCTGGTCAAGATTTACTGACACGGTTAGTTAGTAAAATCCGCTGAGACCAGTACATGTCGTGTATCGAGACTTGGTCTGATGGTTTATCCCAATGAACCATGAGTCTTGGGAGACTCGTATAGACGGGTAGGTGTTTATTTGATAAACACTGAATGACTCACCGAATATTTCCTAATAGATGGTACACCAACGTCAATAGGAATCTTCTCGAGTCGTAGCATAGTGGTCCTTCAACTTGAGATACCACTGTGGATATATGAGATATCCCTCAAACTTTTATGGCAGTCACGTCACCGATCTATTTAGATCAGACTTCCGCCTGTTCGTTGGGTGTGGACTGATGCTCATGATATCCTATGAGTATCCAATAGAATCCATCAGTTTTGTGTACAGGGCATAGGTATCTTGAACGTGTTTATGACCTAGTAAATCCATGGTCGTGGTATACTTCGGAAGCGAGTTCCGAGTGTTATTTAGAGATCTTAAATTTGAAAGTCGACTATATTATACCTTAGGGATTTGACGTTCCTATCTATATCCCCGGTATAATATTGATAGCCTGTGACAGAGGGATTATACGTATGCAATGACCTCGACTTGCATAGTTTAGCGAGATTATCTGTGGTCGTCATAATTTACAAGTGGGTGAATTATGGACACGAAATTTGATTCCGTGACGGATAAACCTAAACTTAGAGTCCCACAATATGAAGTGTACTCGTTGAGCATTTGGGCAACGCGTTATGAATAATATAGATTATTCATAACACTTCACCGGATTAAATGAGTTAATTCGAATCATTTATTCGGTTAAACGAAAATACATGCATTAGGGGATTTTGTTCAATTAATAATTAATGTGTATTTGTATTTGATACATATTAATTAATTATCAAATGAGACTTTGACACATGTCATTAATATATGTATTTGTTATTTAATATAAATAAAAATACATATATAATAATAATCATATTAATTAATTATTTAGGTGTTTAAATGTTAAATATCTAGATAATTAAATTATATCAATATTACATAATTGTTATAATTGTTATGCTATATGTTTGATTATTATTGGTTACATGTGGCATGATTCTTTTAAGCTTAAAGAATACAAATTGGATTTGTTAACTTAAAGCTTATTATTATTTAATTAGATCAAATTGAACAAATGACCAAAATGCCCCCCAAAGTCGGTCAAGACCATTATTTAAAGTGGAAAATTTTTGTTTTCTAATTCAATGGAAGCCATGGCTGAATATCTCCAAGAACAAAAGCTCCCAAAATTTATTTGAAGAAACAAGGAAGAAAGTGAAGAAATCAAGAAAAAGGTTTAAGGAAATTAGGAGATTTGGAGGTAATCTTCATAACTCTTAAACTTAGAAAGCTTGTTTCTTGTTCTTGAGCATCTAGAAAAGTTCTAGGGTTTCTTCCTTTCTTATATTTTAGGGCTTTCTGATTTGGAAGCTAGATGCATGTGTGAAGTTAAATTGAACGATATTAGTGTAATATTAGTTCAATTTTATCATATGATGACTTGTTGCCATTCTAGAATGTTATGACCACTCTTGTAACTCCTACAATTATTCTTGAGTTCTTCATTTGTGGTGACTTTGGTTGGTGTAAGTATTAATATGATTAATATTGAGAAAATTAGATTTAAAGCATGAAAAATGATAATTTTGGTTACCAAATCAGATCTGGTATTTCTGTGATTTTGGTGATGAAAAGTATGTTGTATAAATATATTGGATGTATTCTGGGCATTGGAACAATTGCCGGAAATTATTTCAGAGTTAAAATACGCGAAAACGGTGAAAAACGGCGTTAACGGGTGAGTTTCAGGCTTCCGGGTGTCCGCTGTCGAAACAGTGAATTGGTCACTGTTTGGACAGCCTATGAACTGCCCAAGTACTATTGGGGCTGACCTGGGTAGCCCCCGTGTGTATTGGTTGGCTGGTTCGGACAAAAACGTATTTTAGGCTGTTTTGCTGAAAAATGTTTTTCGTAAACGTTTCGCAGTATTTCAAACTTATTTATGTCGTTATTTGATATCGAATAAATATTTTTAGGTGAAATATGAATGAATTATTCATATTGGACATTGAATAATTTATTTGGTAAGTTTTAAAGTTTTAAAGTTACGATTTCGCCCGAACAGCGCTTCCGCATGCGCCTTTGAGAAAACCCCAACACTAATCACGAGAGATTTATACAATCAAGTCATTAACATGTTTGGGTCAAAATTAAAATTTTAATTTAAAACATGCAATGCATATCCAATATGAATTATGCATAATTAAATTATCTATACCAATTATCGTGGTATAGATTCAAAAACATGTGTTGTGTGGTAAAGACCTGCGATGATACCATTCTGTTGGGGCGGATGTGGAACCCCTAGGGTCGGATCGGAGCCATGTGTAGCGGAAGTGGGTCAAACCCATGGATATCAAGCATGAGTATCATTTTAAATAATTTAATGAAATACTATACTCCATTACGAGTGTATAGGAAAAAATCGGGACTGAATCGGAGTCCGTAAGCTCAAGAACGGAAGACAACAAGATTCGGTGCGCGAAGCGTGTGACGCGCGCGCTACAATCCGCGTGCGCACTGCGCACTGAAACATACTTTTTTTTTAATTCGTTTTTCAAAAAACCCTTCAGCTCTCTTTCCAGAGATCTGAAAGAATTATGGTGTTTTATCGTAATTTCTTCTGATCTTCCATAAATACTTCCAAAATACCCAAAATTAATTTTAACATCAAAATCAACATCAACACATGTTATAGAATAAAAATCATGTTTTTCAAAATATCAAATATTTTTTACAAAAACATAAATTTACTTTAAATATGCATATGCGTAAATTTTGAATCTCAAACACAAACCAAATTAGAATCCCACAATGAAGTGACTCGTGAATAATTTTAGGTCACCCAAAGGTGGTCAAGTGATTCTAGAATGGTAGCCTTAGCTCTAAGCTATTATCTAGAGTTCCAAACTCTAATTTTATGTATGTATCTAACATAAATATTTTGACCCAATTACAAGCATATTGTGTTTATACTTCCAAAGCATCTTAACACAATTAATTAGCCTAATTTCAACAATATGTATCTAATACATAATTCATTACTATATGTATCATTAACGAAAAACTCACTAATGAAAAACATAGCTTTTGGAGAAGATCAAACTTACCTAGCAAGATTGATTCAAAGATCCAATCTACTTCTCCTTGTTGAAATATTGTGGAGAAAATCCAAAGTTAGCAAGTTTGACTCCAAGATCCAATCTTCATTCCAATGCTAGCAAGCTTCACACCAAGATTCAATCTTGATTTCTCCTAATTGAAATGTTGTAGAGATCTCACAAAGCTTCTCTAAACGCTTCTCTAAATAATTCTCTAACTTAGGTTAATTTCTCTAATTCTTACTTGTATTTAGTTTTCTCAAGCTTGATTAAAATATTTGCTCAAGCTTGCTATTTATAGCAAAACTTAGGTAAATTTTAATTAATAAAAGTACTAATCAACTTTTATGTGGGTTTATCTAATTTGTCCAAATATGTATAATTAGGTGTGACTAATCACCTTTGTCTACCACTTTGATTTAATCCAATTAAATCCAGACAAAGTTTAATTAATGGATTAGTTACATGTTTTCCACTTTGATTTAATCCAATTAAATCAAGCCAAAAACACTTATAATTACATACTTGTAATTACCATAATATCCTCAAATGGTAGAGATAATTATTAAATTACGACAAAGCCCTTGTGTAAATATTGAATTAATCTAATTAATCTAATTAGGTCAAAGTAAATAATCAATGTTATTCAATAACACTTTATTATCTTAGTTGATAATTATAATATCGAATATTATCCTTTATCAAAATTAATTGGCTACCAAAGTGCTCAACGAGTACACTTCATATTGGAACTCTCTAAGTTCAGACACGTTCGTCATATAAGTCAAGCTAATATGCACGCAATTCGACTACCTTCAAATTCTCGAAGAACACGAACGACCTTTCTGAACTATATAAGTCGAGGTCATCACATATGTTTATCAATCCCTCCGTCGTAGGTTATCCGAGTTGTGTTTAGGAAACATAGAATACACCGTCAAGTTTCTGAAGCACACATCCTATGTCGGTATGTCCATGATTCTTTACAACTAATGTGATCCACCCTAGGTGATTGGATTTGGTCAAAGTCTTAAGAATCGTGAATTACTCACCTGGATACCTAAACCCCTTATGGTACACATATGGGCCGACGGATCCTATCATGATACGCACTTGATTAACGAGTGCATCGGTCCACACCCAACCAACATCTAGAGGCCATACCATGAAAGATTTCCGACATACATGGCATCAAAGCCTGGAGGATCTCACACAAAATCAATATTATCCTATAGTCAAAGGATTACATATGCTACTCGACTCGAGAAGATTCCTATTGACGGTGGTGTGTACTTCTAACTATTAGGAATCATCTGTGAGTTATTCAGTATTCGGTCTAACCAATACCCACACGTCTATACGAGCTTCCAAAGCTCATGGTGCATCGGGTTAAACCATTGGAACTCCAATTCCAATATACGATTTGTGCTAGTCTTCTAGGTTATAGGAATTCGACCGTATTCCAAAACAACGTCTATGAATATATATAATATGCATTTACGATATGTGCTAGTCTTCTAGTGTCCAGTATTACTACAAGACTATTCTAAGGTCGATATCATTCTTAGCATATTTATACATTTATCTAATATGCATAATGACATTACCATTAATAAGGTTTAGAAATGAAAATATAGTTATTTTATTAATAAATAATAAAATGTACAATACATTATTCGGATTGGTGCTCCAAACACCAACTTCAACAAGTTAGCTGTAATAATTTTAGTTGGAGTTAGTTATGCTGGAGTTGGTGCTTGGAGCATCAATCCGAATGATGTATTCTACATTATATTTTATTATTTATTAATAAAATAACTACATTTTCATTTCAACCATGCTAATGGTAATTATTATGTCATAATACATATAAGTTTGATATATAAATATGTTGAAAATGACATCGACCTTAAAATAGTATTGTAGTAATATTAGACATTGGGTGGTTCGACATTGGGATAATATTAGTATTATAAATTATTCTTAAAGTAAATATTTCTAATCTTTGGTTTTGGAATACGGTCGAATTATTTTAACCTAGAAGACTAGCACATGTCGTATATTAGAATTGGATTTCCAATGGTTTAACCCGATGTACCATGAGTAAGGGAAGCTTGTATAGACATATGAGTATTTGTTGGAACGAATACTGAATGAATCATAGATGATTACTGATAGTTGGAAGCACACACCACTGTCAATATGAATCTTCTCGAGTCGAGTAACATATGTAATCCTTTGATTATAGGATATCATTGATTTTGTGTGTGATCCTCCACACTTTGATGTCATATATGTTAGAGACTTTTCATGGTCTGGCCGCTAGAAGTTTGTTGGGTGTGGACTGATGCACTCGTTAATCAAGTGCGTATCAAGATATGATCCATCGACCCTTATGTGTACCATAAGGGGTTTAGGTATCCATGTAAGTAAGTCACGATTCTTAAGACTGTGTATCATAAGAGGTTTAGGTATCTATCGATCCGTATGTGTACCATAAGGGGTTTAGGTATCCATGTAAGTAAGTCACAATTCTTAAGACTTTGGCCAAAGCCAATCACCTAGGGTGGATCGTATATATCAGAAACGACGTTCTGATTAATTGTAAATAATCATGGACATGCCAACAATATGAGATGTGCGCATTGAAAACTTAATTGTGTATTCTATGTTTCCTAATCACAACTCGGATAGCCTACGACGGAGGGATTGTTAAATATATGTGATCATCGACTTGTATAGTTCAGAAAAGTCGTTTGTGTTCTTCGCGAATTTGGAGGTAGCCGAATTGCGTAAATATAAGTTGTGCTTATATGACGAACGCGTTTGAACTTAGAGTCTCATAATATGAAGTGTACTCATTGAAAACTTGGGTAGCTGATAATGTTTGATAATAAATAATATTTGATATTATAATTATCAATTAAAATAATATAATGTTATTGGATAACATTAATTATTTACTTTAACCTAATTGAATTAATTGGGTTAATCGAAAATCACACACAAGGGCTTTATTATAATTTCATAAATATCTCTACCAATGGAAGATATTTTGGTAATTACAAAATATATAATAATATGTGTATTTGTCTTGATTTAATTGGTTTAAATCAAAGTGGTAGACAATGAACTAATCAATTAGTTAAACTTTGTCTTGATTTAATTGGATTAAATCCAAGTGGTAGACTAATGTGATTAGTCATACCTAATTATACATATTTGGACAATTTGGATTAAGTCCACCTAAAAGTTAATTAGAACTTTTATTAATTAAAAATCGCATAAGCTTCACTATAAAATGTAAACTTGAGCAAGTTTTTAATTAAGGTTATGAAAGTTAAGCTTGAGAAACATTACATTATATCATGATCGGAGAACATTTTTATACCTTCAGATAAAAAAAATATATACTTCGCATATTTTTATTTTTTATCTTTTTTTTTAGGGTTAAAATGATCATTTTACGCTTAAATTGTGTTTGAAGATATGTTGATCTTTTCGCGCAATTTTTTTTTTTTTTTTTATAAAATTACATTTTATTACAATTAAAGTAGAATTTAGAAAACATTTGTAAACTTAGAATAAACCGATGAATATTTTTCGGGTTTTAATGTACTTTTCTACTTGAAGTAGGCCTTTTATTTTTCAAGCACTAAAACAAGAGAGGAAAAAAGAGGAATTTTGCCCGACAATTTACGCCTATTATTTGATGTTCATTGCAGAATTGGTAACAACTATCATCAAGTCTACTTCAGAAGTTCAAACCAAAGCAGCAATGGCTAATGACATGATCTTTAA